>RJWJ010011084.1:22855-45419 GCA_004363605.1 Indri indri
CCTGAGAATTAAATTGACGTGAGACAGATTAACAGAATAAAAGCATACAAATGTATTTAATACAAGTTTTACATGGTACAGGAGCCCTCATAAGTAAATGAAGACCCAAAGAAGCAGTTAGAGTCAAACGTTCATACAGAGAATTGGACAGAGTAGTGAAGTGTGGATATGCAGTGGGGCACAGGAGCTGGGGCAGTTAATTGACTAGAGAAGAGGCCAGGAAGATAAGGGTTAGCATAATAAGGTTCATTTTTTTACAGGTTTCCTCCAGCCTCAACTTTCCATCCTTGATGATAAGAATGTTATTTTACATTCTTATGTAAAAGAAGAGAGAACGTCTTTCACAAGGGAATTTCGTCTCCTACTTTTAGAAACAAAAAAGGTCAGAATGATCTTCTTGCACCTGCTGTTTTTCAATGCCTTTAATTCAGAATAGTAAATATGCCAGAGTGGTATTTTTTAACTCCTTCATCATGCATCATTTATTGCTCATCTATGATATGTAGAGCACCAATGTGAATAAAAAATTATTTTCATTGTTGAATCAGTAGTAAAAGAAGACCCTACCTTCCTGTAGCTTCCATTTTAATGTGCTTTGATATATGAATGTGGTTTTTTTGGTTTGTGTTTTTTTTTTTTTTAGAGACAAGGTATTGCTGTGTTGACCAGGCTGTTCTCAAACTCCTGACCTCAAGTGATCTTCCAGCCTCAGCCTCTGAATGTGGTTAATTTTAACTATAGTCTTTTACTCTTTCAACTTCTCTACTTAGGATACTTCAGTGTGTTCACCACAGAAAAGATCCAGATAAAGATGATTTAGATTTGTCAAATATTCAGCTGCTCTGGGAAATAACATTTAAATTAGGTTAAATCAGAGTGGCTTTGAATAAGGGCTACGAGCTGGCTTTGGTGCCCTTATATATTAATATAAGAAAAAAATATACAAGGACTCAGGAATCAACCCAAGTGTCCCTACACAGATGAATGGATAAAGAAAATGTGGTACACATACATAGTGGAATACAATCTCGTCTTTAAAAAACGAAGGGAATCCTGTCATTTGAGACAACATGGAACCTGAAGGACATTATGTTAAGTGAAATAAGCAAGACACAGAAAGACAAATACTACATGATCTCACTTATATATGAAATCTAAAAAAGGTGAGCTCATAGAAGCAGCAAGTAGAATGGTGGCTGCCAGGGGTTGGGCATTGGAGGTGGGGACTGTGGAGATGTTGTTCAAAGGATATGAGAGGACTAAATTCAAGAGATCTATTGTACAACATGGTGACTACAGTTAATAACAATGTATTACATACTTGAAAAATCACTTAGAGAATAGATGTTAAGTGCTCTCACCACAAAAAGTAAGTATGCGATGTCATGCATATGTTAATTAGTTTGACTTAGCCATTTTACAATGTATAAGTATTTCAAAACATCATGTCATACACCATAAATAGATACAATTTTATTTGTCAATTAAATCTTTTTTAATTATAATAAATTTTCAAAAAACGAAAAGAAAAAACACAAGATGCAGCTCTGAATCTAGAGCTAGAGTAAAGCAAAAGATCTGAAATCTGGACTAGCCAGATGAGAGAAAATTAACACAGAGCCTGAAAGTACATAATGGGGTAAGAAGGGCAGAGGATGGAATGGCTTCAAGTAATGACTTCTTCAGAAATAGCTGATTGGTTTTATATATGAGATACTGTTAGAAGTATTACCTTTTGCATTTTCCCCTTCACCACAAATTTAATAACTTTATTTTCACTGCAGCTCCACCAATTTTAGTTTGGATGTGCTATGATTCACTTCCCCAGAGCGTTTGCATAATATGTATCCCACAGGTTTCATTTCTGTAAATCACTGCTTTGTGGGGGAGAAGGGGGGTGGATTCCAGGCGAGCTCCAGCCTTTGAGTAAGTTTTGAGACCAAAAGAAGATTGCATTTCCTGCTTGCTAAGTTATCTCTGCTGTTCACTGAGAAATTATTTTCCCTATAACACTTTCGTTTATATATTCGATAAAGTTAATATCTGTGAAATCAGTTGATTCTCACTGCGCTAAATTATACCGGAATAGACAGAAGATTGACTTCCCCGTATTGACAAGAAAGAACTCTCAATGTCTTTTGACTTATTATCTCTGGCAGTAGGAAAGAATTACAATAACACACAAAATTACTTTACAGGGTATGTTTAGAGAGCAAAGAAAATTAATGGAGAGATGAATTCTTAGGGTATTTTTGCCTTTTGACAAGGATTTCTATTTCCTGTCAAACATTTCCTCTGAAATGAACTGGAGGCACACAATGTAAATTGATTTATCCACACCTAAAGAAATACCTGAGGTTTAATTGCCTCTGCAATATTTATGCTTACATAAATAATTCAATGGCAAATTAATCCAGCTTTTATAATTACCTCCCATAGAGGCACATGGCTCAGTCCCAAGGACTTAATTGCAGCGTGATGAAGGTATTTAGGTCACTACAACCAATAAGCCATATAGAAACTTTTTAAAGACATAAAGGAAAGAAATCCATAGTTTTCAAGCCTAAGTTCTTAGGAAGAACTATAGTATTTGTGGTTGATCCTAAAAGCTGTGGGCTCCAGGAAACATTGCTGTATTAATGATGGAATTTCTAAAAATACATTGTCTTCAACATCATCCATGAGCTTATAGCACACCAGGACCTTAAGTTTGCACTTCAGTAACACCTTTCCCTGAGTTGGTGTATCTCCAACAAAAACTAGTACAAACAGTCACTTTTTCTGTAGTGTTTCATTCGCCACTATCAGCTGTTGTACATGAGCCCACTAGTCTCCTTTCATTTTGCTCACTCTTCTTTAATTCTTCCCAGGGACAATTCCTGGACATTGGTTTCAGGTAGAAGAGAGGCCAGTTAACTCAGCACCTGCATCTTATTGGATTTTTTCCAGCCAGGTAACAACTTTCTCTTCTTCCTAAACTTCGTAGTTTAAAAGCCAGGACCACCCAAAAAAGATAAAAATCATACATCCTGTCACTCACTAGTTGGAAAAGTAGCTAAAATTGGCAGTGAATTTTATAGCTTATTAAATGACTTGTTTACATTATCTAGTATGTTCTACTCCTAACCGCACTGTGAGGGAATTAGCATAATTCAATTGTAGAGACAGGAATCTGAGGTCCAAAGAGGTTAAGTAGTTTGCTCCATGTAAGCAAGATGATAATTCGTAGAGCCAGGCTGAAACACAAGTTTTCTTATCCTAGTATATGAGCAGGGACTTTGCTTGGTTCACTACTCTGTGTCTAGATCCTAGGACAGGGCCTGGCACATAGTAGGCTTTCAATAAATATTTGTCAAATGAATGCATTGTAAGCCTCATGCTCTTTTCTGTGCATCACACTGCCTTCCTAGGGAACACATGATTCCTCTACTTTGAATGGCTCCCCTCATTCTCCTTCCTACAGCCCACCCAGCCTGTGCTTCAGATGTCTGAACAGCACTCATATCTCCCTCCATTAGAAGCCCTTCTGGCATGACTCTGCTCAAATTAACTTACCACATAATTGAGCATTTGGTCACGCACTGACTTATATTGGCTTCTAATTGTACGTCTTGTCTCAGTTTCTTTGAATCGTCCTTATTTCAACCAAGCCAGGTGTGTCTGTATTAACCTGCAGGTGGGATCCATTTATACTGAAGATTAAACAGCTAAGCAGAAAAATTTTAGCAAGGCAACAAGCTGAATCTTTTTAACTCTTGCTCCTATGCTGGAAAAGAGGAAGAAAAAGTAGGTAGTAGATAGTGAAAGAGAGGAAGGAAACATAAAGCCCACAGAAGATTCCTCTAGAAGTCAATTCTAACTCCAGCTAGAAGCTATGACAACCTATGAGACCCACCAGCTGCAGAACAACAGAGGAGAATTAGGTTTAGAGAAGGTGTTTTGCACAGTGAATTTATAGTAAGGAGAGCAGCACCTTCCAGAACGGGTACAGAAAAAAGTCATGTCACTTGGCTGATGGCTTCCACAATATGAGGAGGAACTCATGAGGAACACAGCAACAGCCAGGAGCTACACCTGTAAATTATTTTTAAATCCCATACGTAAGTATATGGGGAGTGTGGGCGTGCTGTTTAACTAAACAACTTCACTTGTCATCGTGTAGGTTTGCTCATTCCCAGCTTTAATTTTCATTACAAAGAACTTATTCAGGTGCACTTAACAAGGTAGAAGCTCATAACAGAGGCAGTCACCTACAGGTGCCTCCAGTGAGCTGACTGATTAATAAATAGACTGCCTGATAAGGTCAGTTCTTCATAAACCTGAGATCAGTCTGGTCCCGAGTAAGAACATGTAAGATGCCCTTAACTCAAATTCCTTTTCTCCAAGTCTGTGTTTCTTATCTACACACTTTTCCAATATTCTGATCTTGAGGAGCACAAGACTCTTCCTGGGCCCTGTCCCTTACATTCCAACATCATGGGCTGGTTCCTTATACCTTCTGCAGGTGACGTTTTGGGGTATCCTTCTACTTCACCATATCCTGTCTACACCCTTTGGATATTCCCTTAGTCTAGCTGAAACCTGGGAGCCATGTCCAATATTGCTTCTTTATCCCCTAAAGATATAAGCAAAGGGCAAATGTTCAATATGTCCTACTGAATTAGAGCTCACTCAAGTCTAAGTCTAGAAATGTGTATTTTCAGATATTAAAATATAACAATTAAAACATTGTTTCTTAACCCGTGATCTACAAATGGATTTCAGTGGGCCTCCCTTCAAAATTATATGAAAATTTTCATGTTGAGTACAAATGTTCATTTTTCTGGGAGCAGGGTAATTAACTGTCATCAGCTTCTCAGTAGGATCAACTACCCAAAACAAGAGCTCTACTACCATAAACTCTCTAAAGTTCGCGAAAAGGCAAAGAGATCTGATTTTTTGTAAGTAGGCTATGTTTCTGCAGACTCAACAATGCTCTCTGTTATATAAGGCCCCTGTCTGGGAGGTCAATAGGACATCACTGTAGACCTCAATTTCTTCTAAAGCGATATTTACAGGATTTGTTTATGTTGGAGAATCCACCTTAATGGTCACACTCTGACGGTCATGGCCTAGCAAGATGCAACCATGGAGAAGAAATGCGGTCTGTCTAGGAAAAACATCTACCAAAATTAGCTCCTGTCCAAAAAGTAAGGATAAAGGGTCTCTTTTGCAGGAATACTTGAGGGCTTCCTCAATTTTCCCAAGAGTGCTCTTAGTCCTTCGAAATTCAAATCATTCTCTTTTAAAGCGCCTCTGATGCCACCGTCACTGCTGATTCCTGCTCTTCACTTGTTAGCTGGTCTCACTGCCAGATCCTCATTTCTCCGTGATAAGACTCCCAGCATCGCTTACGTGAAATCCTGCATTTCTTGGTAAGATTTGCAGTTTCACATTTCGATTTGCCTCGTGTTTGCATTGGCACATGAGATGTTAGGTGGGCTGGACACAAGGATTAAGCAGGAAGGGATGTCTAAGAACAGATATTTTATAATTAGTTAATTAGTGTATATTTTTATGCTACTATATTCTAACAAGTACGTAACTGCTGTGACTCAGATAATAAACATTCAAATAATTAGGACCCCCTTGTACATCAAAATGTTAACAGCAGTGATCTCTACGTATTTGGGATTATGGGTGACAAAAATGATAACTGACAATAATTGTTTGCTATGCATGCTGAGCACTTTACAAGCATGACCTCATTTAGTAGTCACAGAAACCCCTTGAGAGAGCTACTATTATTTTCCCTCTTTTCAAATGAGGAAGCTGAGGTTTAGAAAGGTTAAAATATTTACCCAAGGTCACATTGGTAAGTGGCAGGCTGGGATTTCATGTGGCTTTTCTGACTTCAAAGCCCAGACACTTAGCCTCCCCACTTATTTGTATTTTCTTCCTTCATGCAAGAAAATTTATTACTAGTGTCATAAGGGGAAGAAGTGGTTATTTCCGAAAAACACTGAGCACAACTATCACCTTGTGTAGTTTTTCAAAATCATATTCCCCAATCTATTGATGGTCCATCTGATAAGTCCCACCTACCAAACTTTGTTTCTCTGGGTTTTTATTAGAACTGGTTCTTAAGTTTCTTTTTTTAAAAATGGTCAAAGGTTTTTAACCACTAGCCAATCTCTTGCTGGAAACCTGTGGCTTTCATTGTTTTTGAATTTCCTCTTTTGGCAGGAATACCAACTCACCACTTTCTTCTAAGATCCTCAAAGCGGAGAGGCCACATAGAACGCTGAGCTAGAAAGGAAGGGCCAGAAATTGCATTTTATACTGCAGAGTACAGGGAAGATTTATTTAGAACTTGTATTTCTTCATTTGTAGAATATCTGTTCATAGTCTTTTATCTTTTGTTCAGTGGCTATTAAATATTATCTGTATAGATTTTTATTCATTTTATATGTTATTAAATAGTAACACTTTATTCATAGCAAAGCAACCTGGATAACTGTGAACAGCCCAGACCTTAGGAAAACCACGTATGTCAGCCTGCTCAGAAAATACCTGTAAGGAGCCGTGTGTAGCGAACAGGAGACCATAGGACTAGAAAAATCGTGGGAGTGAGGTTGGAGGTGGGGAATGTACTTCAGACAGACTTTAGAAAAGATAAGGAGATAATGAACAGAACAGGGCCCCAGGAGGCAGACTGGAGAGGGCAGTACACCCAGAAGCCACCTACAGCCATGGTGGCAGCCCTGTGGCAATGCTAGTGGCACCTAGTACAAAACGTACTCACCCCAGCTGTGGTGCCGTCAACACTGGAGCATCTTGACACATCAGACGCTGGGTGGGCACACACAGGTGCACCGAGAAGAGCAGCCAAATAGCCTCACACGACCCCCTGTGGTAGCAACATCAGGGCTTATTGGACACTCATTAGATTGTTCAGTTTTCTCTCCAACAAGCCAGTATAATAAAGACTGATATCCTGCACTGAATAAACCCGTGGATGAAGGGACTCCAAAGGATAAAAGAAAGAATTTCTTGGTAGCGAGATACGGCTTTATTAATACCCCAAACTGGTTAAGTAGAGGTGGCAAGATACACTTACAGAGTTCCCATACTCTTTTACGATGTTGTCCATTCTATCTTATTGATTTTTATTGAGCAGAAATTTGAGCGTTTTTTATATAATTAAACCCATTGGCCTTTTTTTGATATTTTTTCTATTGCTCCAAGAATAATAATTCACAGATCTAATGCCTGACCTCTGTGCTGAGTAACAGGCAAAACTTAAACTAGATGGTCTCATTCAACCCAACAGCAGCTCTAACCATATTGCCCTTCACGATCTGTGTAATAATTCTTTTTCTTGGTTTGTAATTTTGTATTCTCTTTGTAATGTCACATCCTCTTTGTTTACAGTATACAGAATAAGACATGGATCTAAGTTTATTTATCTCCATGCCAGTAATTAGCATACCTAAGAGCAGGGGTCTGCAAACCATGGCTTGTGGGCCCAATGTGGCCCCTGCCTGTTTTTGTAAATAGAGTTTTATGGGAACACAGTTACATACATTTGTTTGCATATTGTCTATGGCTGCTTTTATGCCACAAAAGCAGAGCTGAGGAGTTGCAAAGTTAAAAATGTTTACTATCTGGCCCTTTATAGAAAAAGCTTATCAATCCCTATCCCAGAGCATTGGTCACATAATTCTTTCTTTCTTCATCGTTTATTTCATCTCATTGTTTTTGCTATTTACTACATCAAAGGCCCTCTTTTTCAAGTCACAGTGTGAAAAGTACCAGGCAATGTCTAAAAAAAAAAGAGAGATTGAGGAAGAAAAGGAAAAAATGTATATATATTAAAGCCAGTCAAATTTTTCTTTATTGGCTTTTATTATTTTGGGTAAATTATATTAATTAAATGTTAAATTTCTTTAAGTGAATACATATTGACAAATAGTTGTAGTGGTTTACTATCACTAATAATGATGCACAAAAAGCAACTATAATACCTCACTGCTGTAAGATAATAAGCATTTATTTAGCTCATGCATTTGCTGACGTTTGGCTGGTCTAAGTGGGGCCAACTGGGACAGCTCCAGTCTGTGTGTCCATCAGTCCATCAGCCTCCTCCTGGGACCAGGAGGCTAGCCCAAGCAGGTTTTCTCATTGTGATGGCAGAAACCCACAAGGTTCCTTAAGGCCTATGCTCAGAACTGGCACAGTGAGACTTCTTCCTCACCCTATTGGCCAAAACAAGTCACAAGGTCAGCCCAGCTTCAAGGGGCAGGAAACGATACTGCAAAGTTGCATGGCAAAAGGCAAGGCTGCAGGGAGGGATGAAGAATCGGAGTCAGTGATGCAATTTATCACACAAGTGCACGCACACACAGAGTCATGCATAGCTTAAAGATGGGGATACGTTCTGAGGGATGCATCGTCAGGTGATTTAGTCATTGTGTGAACCTCATAGAGTGTACTTACACAAACCTAGGTGGCACGGCCTACTACACACCTAGGCTATGTGGTACAGCCTATCATTCCTAGGCTACAAACCTTTACAGCATGCTACTGTACTGAACATTGTAGGCAATTGTAACACAATGGTAAATATTTGCATATCTAAATATAGCTAAACATAAAAAAGGTACAGTAAAAATACAGGATAAAAGAGAAAAAATGGTACCCCTGTACTAGGGCACTTACCATGAATGGAGCTTGCAGGACTGAAGTTGCTCTGGGTGGGTCGATGAGTGGTAAACGCACGTGAAGGTCTTGGACATTACTGTACACTACTGTGGACTTTATAAACACTGCACACTTAGGCTACACTAATTTATTAAAAAATAGTTTTCCTTCTTTAATTATAATTAACCTCAGGTTATTGTAATTTTTCACTTTCTAAACTTTTTCTTTTTTTTAACTTTTTGACTTTAGTAATAACACTTAGCTTAAAACACAAATACATTGTATAGCTATACAAAAATGTTTCTTTTTTTCATTTTTTTTTCTCTTTTTTGGTGGACGGCGAGAGGGAAAGAAGAGTCTATTTTCTTTCTTTATATCGTTATTCTGTAAGCTTTTTATTCTTACATTTTTAATTTGTTTTACTTTTTAAACTTTTTTGTTAAAAACTAAGACAAAAACACACATATTAGTTTAGGCCTACACAGGTCAGGATCATCAATATCACTGTCTTCCACCTCCACAACTTGTCCCACTGGAAAGTCTTCGGGGGCAATAACACACTTGGAGCTGTCACCTCCTTTGATAACAATGCCTTCTTCTGGAGTACCTCCTCAAGGCCCTGCCTGAAACAGCACAGTAGGCTTATTTATTCTAGCATAACCACAGACACATGAGTAATGTGTCGTGCTACTCCATTAGGATTGTTACATCACTAGGTGATATAAATTTTTCAACTCCATTATAATCTTATGGGACCAATGTCATATATGTGGTATATCCTTATATGATGCATGACTGTGTATATACATATGTGTGTATATATGTGTGTGTGTGTGTGTGTGTGTGTGTGTGTATGTTTGAACTTTCAAACACATTTGCATTTCTATGTTACGTGCATTTTAATCCTGACAGAGTTCCTAGGAATTAGGTATCATCATTGTCGCCTTGTAAAAACAAGGAAGTTGAGTCAGGGTATCTGAATTGCCCAACATCAAAGAATTTGGAAGTGGCAGAAGCAGAACTTAAATCCAAGTCTATCTATTTCCAGTGGTTTTTCCTCCAGGCCACATTTGGATTATTAAACTTATCTAGTATGGTAGACATGCCTATCTACTGAAATTCATTACCTGTTGTCCATAAAATAGAGTTGTAGCTATACAGGCCCCCATGAACGTGAGCAGAAGTGACATGTGCCCCATCCAGGCCAAGGCTTTCTAGACCCCTTCACCCTCTCCTCCCCTTTGGCCAGGTAGATGAAGACGACAAGGCTGTCCAATTGACTTTCCGAGATAATGGATATATTTTATATCTGCCCAGTCTCATATGGGATCCACTAGCCACATGTGAACACTTGACATATGGCAAGCACAACTGAGAAACTGAATTTTTAATTTTATTTAATATAATTTAAATTGAAATGTGGTTACTGTACTGGACACTGTGCCTTAACATGTTGTTGGTGGGGCCACAAAATGGAAGCCCAGGTCCCTGAACCATCACGTGGAGGAGAGAAAACATTCTCCTGCTATATGTCCTTTATAAGCTTTTGGGGGTTGGAGGGAGTCTGTTTGGTTTTGCAATTAAGCTACCTTAATACCTATAGTAAAGGAATTGTAATTAATTTTTTAACTTTTTTGTTAAAAACTAAGACACACACACAAACACACATATAAGGCCCACACGTAACAAATTTTTGTTATGGAAGTCACCTAATAGAGTACTTGGGGGTAAGATTGAAAACAGATGGGAAGGAATTAGAAAATGTAAATGTTTCCTAAATTGGAGGAACTGTTTGGCAAAGGCCAAATGGTGCCCAATACTTTGGGAAGCAAGATAAAGCACATCGAAGAAACAGAAATTCTTCATATGGCTACAGTTTGATATTTCCACGTTTCCTTCTGACTGGGTTACAAATTAAACTTCCTCTTACTACAGAACTAATTTGCCTCTCTCACTGACAAATTAATTATCATTTTGAGGCAAACTGACATACAGTACACAAGCATAAAGGACCTTTTTATGAAATCCACTAGTTCCCTAGAGCAATTGTATCTTTTATCAGTGTTTACTGTAACAATCTAATACTTCTAGCAAGTGGTGAAACCTAGATGCCCTAAATATTTTCAAAACAAGTAGCAAGGCTGGGGTGGCTCCCAGAACACCACCACCATTCATCGCTTACAAGACAGTCACCACAACCAGCGCCCTGCTTTAGGGATGGGTTTATGCTAAAGTCCTAGGAAACAAGCTTTTATTCTTCCAGTGGAGTGATGAAAGAAAACTGGAAGCATATACCCTTAATTGGCTATTAACATTTTAATTGTGAAGGCTGGAGAAAATCTTGGCTCACTGCTCTCTTGCACACTGTCACATGCTGAAATCAGTTACAAATGAAAAGAATATTTCGACATTAAAACACCAGAAAACTGCAATTGGTCCTTAGCTTGTGTTTATTTTACAAATAGCTACCACCAGGAAAGGTCACCATGATGGATGAAATGGCAGTGAGTTCTCCCTGGGGAAGGGCCTGCTGATTGAATTAAAGGCAAGGCCATGACACAGAGGATGACCCAGGCTCCATTATCTACTATCAAGTTTCTCCAGTGCCTCCCTCTAGGAGAACCCCTTTGCTCTTGGCTGTGGAGCCTGTGATTAGGAGTCAGACAGAGCCGGTTCATATAGTGGCTCCTTCTCTTACTAGCTGAGTGACCCTTGGCAAGTCACCTCTCTGAACCTCAGTCTCCTTTTCCCTGTGAGGATTAAAAGGACTAGGGCAAATACAATGTGAGGCAAGTAGTAACTGCACATTGTTAGGGTGCAATACATGCAGCTGTCATCTAGTTTCAGAGAGTTCTCCATCCCCCGCTACTCAGTGCCACCTGCTATATGTACAGCTCCAAGTGCCACGCAGCAAACCTGGCCCCGTTTCATTTTTAAAGCCTCAAAACTCATTCAACTGAAAACAGCCTCATAACATAACTGAGAAAAATAGACACGTTTAAGGAAGCAGATAAAAAGGAAGCTACTCCAACAGGTAATGTACACAGGTCACTCTGGTTACAGAACAGAGAGACAGGAGACAGCAGATACTCCAAACAGGGTAGCCAGATCTCTCTGTTACCTTGTGTAGAGATCTTACTGCTTTCTTTACTTAGGCTAATGCTTTGAGTAATAAACTGCATTTCCTTTACTCTTATAAAATAAAATTATTGTGATCACAGAATAGATAACTAATGCTGGGTCCTCCACCTTTCTCTTATTTGTTACCTCAGATTTACGTGATTTGCATAATTGTCTTATGCTAGATATGTAGATGTTGGACCTGGCTGAGACTGGAATGACCTGAAGCTTTTTGGAGGTGGGCCAAATCCAAGGCCTGGATTCAGACTGGGACTCTTAAATATTGAACACCAGGAGCTTATTAAAGATCAAACAAAATACTGGATCGTAGGGGACAAATATACTAATATGTGCCTTGTAGAGCCTTGCCTCTCAATTTCCTTGCAAATCACTGTCTCTCTCCTTACTTATTTTTGACTATTGTTTATGGTTATGAAAAATATCTCTAGCCATACAGTGAAAGGATTGTATAAGATGCTACCATGAAGACAGAGGCACTGTACATAGCATTCTATAAAATATTCCTCCTATGAGCTCTGTCTCACAACACATTATATTTTTCCATAATAAACTGATTCCAGCAAGTTTCCTACGATCCTTCAATTGATCTCCGTCATCACTGCATTTAGCCAGGGATCCTAAGAAGAACATAGTTTCTGAGGGAGCAGTGCATAAAAATGCAAAAGTATGTGTGGCAAACATGGTGAGCTGCCAACAAATACTTGCACTCCTTTTCCATACTGTGGAGTTGTTAATGGAAGCAGTTGCTCAGCCAAGAAACACATTCCCTCCCACCTCTCTCACATAGGTGGGGTCATATGACTTGTTCCTGCTAAGGGGATGTGAGCAGAAAGGATATGTGTCGCTTCCTGGCTGAGATAGTTAAAAAGATGGCATTACCTTCTCTACATTCTCTTCTCTGGGTGTCAGTGCTCAGGGTGATATTAGGAACCACGTGTTGAATATGGTAGAGCCACAAAATGAAAGAAAAGAATTCTGAATTCCTGAGTCACTTCCCAAAGGTGAGGAGACTGCCTTATGGGAAACATCCACATTGAACTGTTAAGCAAGAAATGAACTGTATGTACTGCAAAAGCTGATGTTACATTACTAACAGCATATGTATTAAAAATGAAAATATACTGAATACAATCTTATAACTGGCATCTGGTGTACATAGCTAGATGAAACAATAAATTTACTACCTTAAAAATTAACTAATTATTTTGAAAGGAATCTTTAAAAAAGGTAACTGGTACACATATGTCTGGTGAGAATGTAAATTGGTAGAAAATTGTTTGACCAAAAATGTACTAAAGTCAAAATTTTGTGTATGCCATGACCCCACTAAGTATAATCCCATCAGAAATGTGTTGATCATATGTTCTTCAAAAACATGTACTAGAATGCAGTATATACATACAAAGGAATATTATTCAGCTTTAAAAAGGAAGGAAATTCTGACACATGCTGCAACATGGATGAACCTTGAGCACGTTATACTAAATAAAATAAGACAATCATAAAAAATTCAAGAACTGTATGGTTCCACTTATATGAGGTAACTAGAGTATTCAAATTCATAGAGAATAGATAGTAGAATGGTGATTGCCAAGGGCTGTGGGGAGAGGAGAATTGAGAAGTTGTTTAATGAATGAGTACAGAGATTCAGTTCTGCAAGATGAAAAGAGTTCTAGAAATTAGTTGCACAACAATGTAAATGTATTGTTAAAAGAAAAACTTTAGACAAATTAAATTTAACAGTTTATTTGAACAAAGAACAATTCATGAATAGTGCATCACTCAGAACCAGAAGAGGTTCAAAGGTTTCTGCCCAGCAGCATGAGCAACGAGCTTTTATAGGCTGAACACAAAAGCAATATAGAAAAATCATCTGATTGACTAAAGCTAGGCATTTACCTTTTTTGAGCAAGGCGTGATGAGGAATTTGCCTTATTTAAGGATGGTTTGATCAGTTGGCTGCCTGTGATTGACTGAAACCTAGCTATTTGTTACAAAAAATATGGTCCTAAATTAGGTTCTAGTTTGGTTTATGTACTAAGTTGAATTTCAATTTGTTATGGAGAAATTCAAAGTACAGGACAACCTCAGGCCAATGTGGCTCTACCTTATTCAAATATTAATAGCACTTAACACTAAGAAACTGTACACTTAAAAATAGTTAAGACAATAAATTGTGTTTAATGTCTATTTTACCACAATTAAAAATAAAAAACAAAACATGTACTAGAATGTTCAGAGTAGCACAATTCATAATAGCCAGAAACTGGAAACTTATCAAATATCCTTTAACAGTAAAATAGATAAATAAATTAGTTGTTCACCCAATGGAATACTATATAAAAATACGAAATACATGATCTATGACATGCAACAATATTAATAAATCTTACAAACCTAATGTTAAGCAGAAGAAACTAGACAAAAACTACATACTCCCTGATCCCATTTACATAAAGTACAAAAACAGGTAAAACTCCCCAATGTTGTTAGAAATCAGGACAGTGGTTCCCTTTTGAGTGTGGCCAGTGACCGAAAGGAAGACAGGTGGGGGCAAGGGGTATTTCTGTATTATTATTATGTTTCAGTTAAATTTTTTTATAATGGAAATTGATTGTTTTTAAAATGTTCTATGTTCTTTCAAATAAAAAAATTACAGACCAGAAGGGAAAAGAAGTCAAAAAGTTCACCCCGCTTGCCTGAAGCCAACAGAACCTCTAAAGCAGCTGAAAGAAATGAATTTAGAATTTGCGTGGGAATAATCAACTAGAATCCGGACATCTTAGAATTTCTTATTATTTAGTAAACAGCCCACTGTATACAGATTACCTACTTCCTCATCAAATTATCATTCATCTAGGAATATCAACAAGAAATATGTTTAACAATTAAAATTCTATGGTAATTTCACACTCAACAATGCCTTGTGTTCATAATTTAAATATTAGACCTGATTGAGTATGATTAAATACAGCCTACGCTTTCCAAAATGGGTTGCATGATGGATCTCAATGAACTCATTAGTAGATAATGCTGTAGAGATCTTTCTAAATGCTAATGTTTAGCTGCCTTTGGCTCATTAATTAATTTAAAGATTGTATAATTATCAGAGCTTTTGATTCAAGTACATATCCCTCTTTTTTTTATTGGATAGTGCTTATTTGCATATGAGCATAAAAAATGAAATTATGTCATCCAAAGGTATGTGGCATAATACCAAATGATCATACAGATTATATATTTATCTGAAAAGAAAAAAAGAAAAGGAGGAGTTTGGACCCCTACAAATACTTGTCACTAAAATTAGAGTGATGAAAACAAAAGCAGGGGTGGACAAACAGTTGAATAGCAAGAGGCTGTGAGTAAAATGTTAAACTAAGCCCAGTGCACAGATGGAAGGAGAAGCTGGTCACATTTGAAAATGGCCCCATCCTAAAAATGTAAGCAAGGAAACATCCAAGCTGACAGGAATACCTTTGATTCCAAGTCATTCTTTCAAAATCTGACCATTGGAGTCTTCTTTCAAAGACCTTAAGATCATCCAGGGTTGTTAGAAAATTAGAACAACTAGAAACACAATCAGAAACTTTTAGACACTTAATGATTTTCTTTCACAATCAGGGTGGGGATTATTAAGTGGTAGTCACCTAGCCAAAGGTGATTGGAGGTGTGTCTAGTATTCATTCCTGGTCACCGTCATCACACACTGAAGGAGAGAGAGTCTAACTACTGTCCTATTCTCAGGCTGAAAGGTTAGAATAAAGTGCTAGAGGCACTCAGAGGAAAGGGAGAAGTGAAACGGGGAAGTGTTTTCTAGATCCCACATACTTCCCTATGACTTCAGTTATCAGGAAAGCTCCTTGCAAATAATGGTAGTATCGTGGGTACAGAACTGTAAATAGAGAAATATTTTTAGACTGCAACCTTTTGATTTCTCTACTAGTGAACAGGTTTATGGATATCACCATATCATTAAGTATGCAGTTCACCTGGGAAGACATTTGTGAGAGGATTCTAACCAAAGAGAGAGTCAACATAAGCAGGATTTTTAAGAGATGTCTTCTCACTAATTTTTGATACATTTTCGAGGGTTTGGGGATGTAGAGGGGATCTCACATGGATCTTTTCCATTATGATTGCAAATTACTTAGCTGCTCAGGAGGACTCACTAGAAAAATTAAAATCTCTCTGGAAGGAAAAAGTAAAGATTGTGGAAGGTGCAGGAATGGTTGTGATTCAGCGTGAAATCTACGGATCCAGACACAAGAACCATGCCAAGGAGAACTATAGAGCCTTTACCTCTTCAGCATTCTGTTTCATCCCAATACTCCCAAAAATGGTCTTTCAGAGTCATGTCCAAGAATGGTCACCTATTTTCTCTATCTGTGGAAATGGCCAGTCAGGTAACACTATGAGAAAAATGCCCATCTTAAGCAATCTAGACATCTAACTCTTTAGAATAGTAAAAAGTAGCCATGCGTAATCCAGAGAGTTTTCATGTGTTCAGTCAATAAACATTTAAACAGGAAGCCAATATGAGATGTATTTAGCTGGGATAAATATTAAGCTGCTGTAATAAAGAGTTCCCAACATATAGGGACTTAAATAAGATAAAGTCCAGGTGCAGTGGCTCACACCTGTAATCTTAGCACTTTGAGAGGCCAAGGCAAGAGGATCACTTGAGGCCAGGAGTTCAAGACCAGCCTGAGCAACATAGTAAGATCCCATCCCTACAAAAAATTTTAAAAATTAGCCAGGCATGGTGGCACTCATCTATAGTCCTAGCTACTTGGGGGGCTGAGGCAGGAGGATCCCTTGAGCCCAGGAGTTTGAGGTTGCTGTGAGCTATGATGACACCGCTGCAGTCTAGCCCAGGCAACAGAGTGAGACCCTGTCTTAATAAATAAATAAGTAAGATAGAAAATTCTCTATCACGGAATAATATGTCCAGTATGAGCTGGAGGAACTTCTAAAGTTCAGGGACATAGGTTCTTTCTGTTATAACTGTTATTCCTCTGTCACCAAGGATGATGTCCTCACATACATTGTTAAAGCCAGGTTATCATGACACCCATATAACTGCCCAATGGCAAGAGGGAAAAAGCCAAAATCCAGGGACAGACGTTTGTCTTTAAGTTGGAAATACCCCAGAGGTATACATGTCAATTTGGCTTATTTCCTATTTGCCAAAATTTCTCACATGTTCACACCCAAGTGGAAAGCAAGCATGGGGCAGAGCATATAAATAGAAGTTTTCTAATACCCTCTGATGACCCAAATAACTGCACTGTGCCCTTGTTTCCCTTTACACAGAATACACTCACCTCTCCCCTATATAAGACAGCCCAGGGTCCCATCCAGTTACTGCACCCAACTTAAAGTCTAAGATATCCCGGCAATATGCAGTCTCCATCCCAGATCTGTACGCACCTACAGGGGACAAGTTACCAGCCCATCCCCGCCCTAACCCTATCCCTCTCCTCCACCCATTCCTGTACCCACGATATCCTCAATAAACAATGGTGGAAAAGACAAGATATGCACAATAGAAATTCCTTCTCAGAAAAGAGAAACGAAATACACAGCAGCCACTGGTCCTTAACAATGACAGAGTCTTTCTGGGCAATAATTATAAAGAGCCTTGCCCTGGCCTTGGCCTTGGCCTTGCCCTCCAAGGAAAGCGGAGTACTTTCATGGGAGGCCATTGGAGAACACTCTTCGTAATACCATAGCTCTTGACTTTGTGAGATTCAGAGTAGTTGACTTTTCCAACCACATGGGTTCTCTTTTCTTCCAGCTATTCTTGCAAGTTGGTCACTTTTTGCCTGGGCTCATTTCTTTAATATAATAACCTATGAAAAGCAGCAAAGAGCAGCCAACATACAGAGATTCTCTCTCTTCTCAACTGTTTTCTCTAGGACTAATGATTAGGCATGTTGCCTCCTTTCCAAGTGGTTGCAGGAGACAATCTTACAAAATGTTGCCCTGACATTACAAGGTTCATCAGCTTTCCAATATCTGCAATATCCATTTTTTCATTGTCCACTGCCCAACATTTAGGGCAATGCCCCATATTTAATGGTTTTGTGATGATAGGTACCAATATTTCTATTAGCTAGAATAATCATTATGTTGCTACAATGAAGACACCAAAAGTAAATGACTTCAAAAAGATTAACTTCTATTCCTCTCTCACATAACAGCCCAGTGGGTCTAAGCTGCTGGGCTCTCTCTATTCCAGGAGTCCATTCAGGAGCCCCGAGTTCTTTGCATCTTATTGCTCTGCCTTACCGTAGGGCATTGTCCTTCGTGATGAAGCTGGGTCAACACTATATCAACACACCAACCTATGAGAAGGGGAAAACAAAGTCCAGAAATAGCGGCTTCCTTTTTAGTTAGACAGTAGTTAGAAATTGCACATATCAATGTTGCTCACGTCCCAACGAGTGCTCTCATAGTGATGGAAGTAGAAGAGGAAACACCAAGGAGTATCATTTGGGTATTGGTCCCATAGGAAAGAGTCAGGAAAGCTGACTAAACCTTGTGGGAAATCCTGCCAATTTTATCAGTCAAAATATCCACGTTTACTAGTTAGGGTAAAAAAATTAGTTCTTAAGTATGCCAACTTTATGACCTTGCATACCCAGATTAGTAGGAAGTTTGGCCATTCTCAAGACCCCTTCTCCTATGTCGAAAAATTCCCATGACTATTCGTTCACATCCCAAGTTACTGTTACCGTTACTAATAAAGCCAACACTCAAATGCATCCTCCTGTGAGCAGAAGACTTCACAGCCATTTATTTCTCCAGGCCTTGCCTATGTTAGAAGCTGCCTATCATCTACCCTGCTGACAGTTCTTGCTGCCGAACAGCAGAGACTTGTCTGGCTGTTGTTCTTAGTCTACCTAAGGCTCAGTCCAATCCCTTAAACCATTTCAGGCTTGTTCAGGCCTAGAAATTTGGGTCCAATTCATTCCCTGAACAAGGAAACCCTTCCCTCGTTAGTCCCCACCTCTTACTGTCCCAGGATTTACCTCTTCCCATGATGGTTACAGTGACAGCTTCTATTTCCTTCAGTGGATTCCAATTCTCACTGCAGGCAGCAGTCTGGAAACTACGGCCGCAATCAGAAAAAGACAAAAATGATATTGGCACATTTCCCAAAGTCCGTGTTATTTTATGTTTCCTCTCATATATGGTCATTTTGTTACTAAAGCATTTTATTAAGCTCAAATGTCAGACTCAGCTGATATTTTAAACGAAAAACTTTAAAGTGAAGGAAATTTCACTTAATGAGAATGTAGACACTGCATCCTATGAGACTAACTATTTGACATTTTATTTGGACAACACTGCTGTAGAACATTCTTTGTCTAGTTATTGAGAGCTCAGCAAATAATCTTACATTGTTCAAGTGGATGCCAGGTGTTACTAATTTATCACACAATATTTACTGAACATCTATCTCAAGTAACATGTTAGAACCAACCTTCTACCTTCATTTTTATGCAAGATGAGAAGATGTGGGATCCACAGGTGAAAAGATTCCCACCATTTAGTGTCATAAAAATATGTGGTACAGCTCACGGCTACCAGATTTCTGCTAAATCATTCAACACTGGAGTAGTGAGGTTTCAAAGTGGCATTTAATCAGGACGAGGAGTATGGGCAAGCAGAGATGAGAGAAAGCCTTAAAGGTAGAAAAAGTAACAAGTGAAAATGACTGAACAGCAAGCAAAACAAAACAAAACATCACATTGTGCCCCCTGGGTGAGCAATAGAGAAGTTTAGGTATCCAAGGGTTGTGGGAGATGTGGCTAGGAAAACAGACAGGACTAAACTTTGGAGTGATCGTACCTCTATCAAGTTGGAACTTAACCCCTTTGGTGATGAGATGTGGAAGGCAGAGTGAGATAGACCAATTAGAAAAGCAAACATAAGAAACTTTAAATAATCCTAGCATATGCACAGTTTTACTACTCAGACTTAGAGGTTTGCTTCTTTACACCTTCAGGATTTTATAATATAAAATTATTTTCCAAATGTCAATTCTTCTGTAAAAATAAGCTAATTTCCAACAGAAGGTTTTGTTTACTTTTTTTCTTTTTAAGTGGCAACTTGTTTGGAGGACTGTGGAATTTGGCCCTTTAAATAAATGACAAACACACACACACACACACACACACACACACACACACACACACACACCCCTTCTAGAAAACTGAGATGGTCATTTTTAAATATTGGAAGTTTGAGTAACATAATGTCAATAAATCTAAATTTCTCAATTATTTAATAAGTACTTACCATGTGCCAAGTACAATGCTATTCTTATAAGAATAATTAATTTCCTACATTTACAGAACTTCCATCCAGCAGGGAAAAAAGACCTTGAAACCAGAAATTACTAAGCATTGCCATTAGTACTGGTGCTGTCAAGACATGTAGGAAAGGCACCGAACCCCAAACTGAGAAGTCAGCACAGGCTGCCTGAAGGAAGCTGTGTTATTAATAGTCTCCTGTGGCTGCTGTAACAAATGACCACCAACTTGATGGCTTAAAACAACAGAAATATAATCTCTCACAGTTCTGGATGCCAGAAGTCCAAAATCACTGTCACTGGGCTTAGACGAAGGTGTTGGCATGGCCGTGCATCCGCTGGAGGCTCCCAGGTGGAATCCGTTCCTTGCCTCTTCCAGCTTCTGGTAGTTGCCAGCAATCTTTGGCTTGTGGCCTCATCACTCCATTCTCTCCTTCCAAGTCACATTGCCTTCTCCTCTTCTGTCTGGTCAAATCTCTCTGCCTCTCTTTCTAAGTCTATATGTGACAGCATTTGGGGCCCACCCAGATAATGCAAGATAATCTCTCCATCTCAATATCACATCTGTACAGCCCTAACTTTGTCATCAAAAGTAACAGTCACAGGTTTCAGGAGTTAGGGCATGGATATCTTTTGGGGAGCCTACCACAGAAGTCAACTTTCAGAGAGGATTTCAAAGAAAATTTGGAGTTAGCCTATGTGTTTCTCCCCGTCTTTCCGAGTGTAGTCCTGGAGGCTTGGTTTGGGCTACGACACCTGAATGTGCAGAACACACAACCGAGGATGAGTACATAGTATGTGAAAATGGAATCATGTGTTTTAAACTGTATGGCCACCTCAACCATATAAAGAGAAAACCCATAGCCTTAAATTAGCCGTTTAATCCTTCGATTAGGTGGGGCTGGAACAGAGGCGCAGGAGGAATGACAGTCATGCTCGCCATGACTCCGGTCCATTGGCTGCTCCACCACGTGCTCTGGGCACTCGCTCTGCCACCTCCCAGGGGACTCGATGATTTAATATTCACCTCCTCACAAGCATGCTCTGAAAAATATTTTCTAGCCAAGCTTTTACAATAATGAGGCCTGATGCTGCCTCTTCCCTCAGATTTGAAATTATCTCCATCATTTTTCCCAGGCTCTGTAAATTTGCATCCTGTCTATATAATGAGTTTACATACTTGTTTTTACTGCACAATCTGAATTCAGATCCGTCTTTCTGGCTTTTGATAAGAAACATGTTTGTCATCAATGTATTTTGTTTCCACTAAATATGGGATTCACTGTGGCAATTATCCAGGGCCATAATCAGCTGAAGTGGCAGCGAAGTGTTTAAGTCAGAATAGGAAAGTTGTAGAGTTTCATTAATATGCACATAAACATGATACAAGTGCCTCCCAAGGAAGTGCTCTGCCTCCAACAGCTGCTGGAGCAAGATTGCATGAGCGAACACACAAGTGCAGTGAATTAAGTGACGATGATATTTTCTTTAAAAAAAAAAAAAGAACTTTATATGCTGCAATATTAAACTTGGTAATTAAAAACAACAAAATGTGTAATTTTAAAGGATATGAAATCTACTTTTAAGCGCATGTGGGTATTTATTGCTATTTATTTTCTTTTTTCTGGAAGACAGTAAAATAATTATAGCAAAAAAAGATGTGAAAAAAATACCCTTTTTCCTTAATGCAAGTTGATATTATTCCATATCAAGGATTGTAAGAGGGCATTCTTTCATAGAAAAGGTAAATCTACCTATGCCCATTCTTCACGTGACAGAAAGAAGAAACAGAGTTTTGCTTTGCTTCCCTCGGCTCCATTATTTTTAACACTCCAATTTGGACGTAGGCATTATCCAAATAGTGGAGTCTGGTGCAGGACATTTAAAAGATCTTGGAGAAGGTAATAAGAGACATGAACAGACCAACAATAAATGCCAGAGTAAAATTAATGGAATAATTTATAATATGTGATAAATTTCAGGATTTGAATAAGCAAGGGTGTGTTTTAATTGCTTATTTACTTAGGCCTATGACCCTACACTTGGCCATGAATGGCACAGAGCTGTGGCTGGGTAATATTTTAGGATATTAGGAGGCCGTCCCCTCTATTGTTTTCTCTCCATTCACCCTTCAAATAGGGAATCAGCTGCATACTTTCTGCCTCGGGGGAGAATTCTTTGTTTTCCAGAAGGCTTAAACCCCTTCCAGAATTTAGAGGTTTGCTAAGGAAGTAAAAGGTAGAAAAGAAAGTTCAGTCTTAAATAGCTTCTGCTGGGGAAATCAGGAGAAATAGTGAAGGAGGAGATTAGGACTTTTCCCTCCAAATCTATTGCAGACTTTTCTGGGCTGGAAAGAAAGGGAGGTATGGGGAAGTTCTTTGGGAACAGGGAGCAGAGACCCCTGCCCTGTTTTGCAGCAAT
>RJWJ010011085.1:0-45317 GCA_004363605.1 Indri indri
CTCAGTTGGTACTGCTTCTTATTGCCCAATTCATTCTGTTCATTATATTTTATTTTTATTTTGGTGGATTTTCTCCTTCTGTAATTATAGTCACATAGAGTCATGGGGTAAACTTTCTGATATTTTTAATGTTTGAAAATTATTTTCCCTTTATAGTAAGCTGATATTTTAGATGTTTATATAGATTTCTCACTTCATATTTTATTCTCCCAACCCACTAAAACCCTGAAGACATTATCTGCATACATAACACTTTGCCAATAAGAACTCTACTAGTTGTTGGATTCTTGTTTCTTTGTAGAAAAGTCTGTTTTTCCATAAAGGCCTTTAGAATTTTCTCTTTTCCCATGAAATTCTGAAGTTTCACAGGGATATAACTAAATGTGAACATTACTTTCATACTATGTCACACTCTCCATGCAAACTCAATCTAAAGACATGAATGTCCCTTTCATGGAAATTTCTTTCTATTAGTTCTTTTGTTTTCTTTTCTCCTTTATTTCCTTGTTATCTCCTGGCATAGTTTTCCTCTTATGTCTAAGGGATCCCCAAGTCTTTTAACTTTCATTTATATAGTCTTTCTGTTATCATTTTTCTCCAAAATATGGGGACATACCCTTGACCATTTATCTTCAAGGTTAATAGTTTGCTAATTACTAGTGTCCATTTTATTATTGTCAAAAAATGTGAAGGGTCTAAGATTTTAACCTACTTTCAGGGTAACAAGTTAGAGTGCCACAGTTCCATGGATACTGGCAGAAGCCATGAGACTCTTGCATCAGAGAAAAAGTATTTATTACTCGCAGTGTAGCAAGCAGCATGAGAATCAATATATTTGTGTCAGTTCTCTTGCCCCTAATTCCTTAATGGATGAGACCAGATATCTGCTCAAGCATTGCAAGTAAGAAATCCCAAGCTTAGAGAACTAAAGTCTTTTAAAATGGGTATGAAGCATTCTGCTTTCTGCTCCACAGGTAAATATTATCTCTATTTTCCAAGGCTATAAGCAAACCTACCCTTTGCGCTGGGGGATAACATTATCACTGGTTGGGCATGATGGCTCACACGTGTAATCCCAGAACTTTGGGAGGCCGAGGCGAGAGGATCACTTGAGACCAGGAGTTTGAGACCAGCCTAAGCAATATAGTGAAACCCGTCTCTACAAAAAAATAAGAAAAAATTATCTGGGCATGGTGTCATGTGCCTATAGTCTCAGCTACTCAGGAGGTGAGGTGGGAGGATTGCTTGAGTCTAGGAGTTTGAGTTTGCAGTGAGCTATGAGGAGGTTGCTGCACTCCACCTTAGGTGACAGAGCAAGATATTGTCAAAAACAAACATACAAACAAACCAAAAAAAACAAAACAAACTACTATAACTATTTTCCAAAGCTTCTTACTATTCAAATATTGTTGGAAAGAGAATCTGAAATGAAAGATAATCAGTACCTTGCTTCACAAGAAATTCAGAATATGAGATATTCAGAATATGAGAAATTCAAGGAGAATCTCCCAGCCATTATGTCCAGCTTTTAACTTTTTATAATTTTGGAAATAATATATTTTAGTTTTTAGAATCTGATGTTTGTTTTCTGCTTGATTCCTTTTTACAAGCCTGCTTTTGAGGGGAGTGGGAAAGTACAATATTATCACTAAGGTGATTTTTGAGAGTTATTTTCTATTTTTAGGTCAGTGCTTCTTAAACTTTCTTGTGCATGTGTAACCTTGGGGATTTATTCAAATGCAGATTTTGGTTCAGTAGTTTTCAGGTGGGACTTGAGATTCTAAATTTCTAAAAAGATCCTGGCAATGCAATGCTGTTGTTCTTTGGGCAGAAATTTGATTATCAGGAGTTTATTATCTTTATTTCCTCAGGAACCAGTTTGATTTGTTTACCTTAATTTAACTTTTCATACTTTATGTTTTCTTCATAAATCTAGTGTTGTCCATATTTGTGAATAGAGGTCTCAGATAAATAATAGGAAGAATATGGTTTATCTAAGCACCGGTGGACTCACTAAAGCCCTCTCCCTGGGAGAATTGACTTTGGGTTCCTTTTCAGAAAAGAAAAACTTCACAGAGAATAATGATGAAGCAAGGACCTCCAAAAATCTGTTTGTCTATAAGAGCAAAAAGCACACTGGCAAAAACTGTCTATTTCAATTTTTTCAGATGAACATATTCAAAGGCCTGCAATAATCCAAGGAACATTTATTCAAGAAAACAACTGAATTTCTGTAACAAGAGCCAGCTTTGTGGCATTTTAAGTTGCCCTATTCTCATCACCTTCTTCCCAGCTCTGTGGTAACTTTGAAAACCACCATCTCTGTAAGCGCAGTGAAAGCCAATAGTCTAGCAGTCTGTCTTGGTCTGTATGGGCCGCTACAATACAATACTATAGACTGGGTGGCATGCAAATCACAGAAATATAGTTTTCTCAGTTCTGGGGGCTGGGAAGTCCAAGATAAAGTGCCAGCAAATTCAGTGTCTTGTGAGGGCCTGATTCCTATCTCATAGATGACCTTCTTCTCACTGTGTCCTCACATGGTGGAGGGTGAGCCATCTCTCTAAGGTCTCTTTTATAAGGGCAGAAATCCCATCATGAGAGCAACATCCTCATGACCTGACACTTCCCTCAGGCCCTGCCTCCTAACAACATCACATGGGGGTCAGGATTTCACAAATACTCAATTTGTAGCACAGCCACTTGGAGGGAAACAATCGCTTTAGAGTCTCCCAATAGCAACATTCTCTTAGCATTGTCTTGTCATTATTTGTTCTTTCCATCTAAATGAACTTTTTGAAAATAATAAAATACATGTATTTCCCTTAGTAGTGTGACAATGGTTATTGTTTAGTCAGGGACTTTGTTAAGTAAAATTTCTTCCCCCCCTCTGCCCCTGGCTCTGGTTGATAGGTCTGTGATAATTTCATTCTTCAAGTATTTATTGGGAAAGTACTTACATGAGAGATATCACACTGGGGGATTTCCTGATATTAAGAAATGATTTTCCAATAATACTATGTATTTTAAAAGTTAATTGTGACATATAAAAAAAGTACATCTTTCCCCTAAAAAAGCTAAAATAAAGCAAATATAACACAAACTTTGTATATTTACCCAAACTCACTTTCAAGTGTTAGTGAGTCAGAAAGTTTTAGATGAAATTTTAATAGAATCTTCAGCATAATTTTTCCTTTAATATTTTGATACAGTGATATAGATCAAAGAATGAAATTATCTGACAAAATTTTGTATTATTAAAGCATAGGTGAAAAACTCTGGCATTTTGCAGTCTATCCCAATTCCTGTATCTGATATTCGCCTTTCATATATTCACAACTGGCAAATGCCTAGTTTTAAATAACACATTTGTGTGTGACCTTTTAAGAAAATTACCAATGTCTTTGTTTAGAGTGCAGAGGGCATGGATTTCACAGAGCATTTCCCACTAAATGGAGTATATTACTCCAATACCATAGCCATGTTGTCAGGAAGTGGCACTTCATTAAGATAATGTGACCTTTAGAATATTCTTCCAACCTTTTACTATGTCTTTGGTACTAGAATTTGTACTTTAATTTCTGTAGCTTTTTGATAAGTTGAAAATAAAAAGTAATTGAAAGCTATGCTTTTTATTTCACTTCAGCTATACATTATGTGTGGGTTTTTTCCCCCTCTAAAATGGCAAAAAATGTCAGGTAAAGGATTTTTGTTCAAACTAGGGATTATCTGCCAGGAAAATGTCTCTTAGCGTTAAAATCAAATTGGCAAGTTTATGCCTATTATGGAAAGGAAGAAAGAGAGAAAATGGCTACGTAGAAGAAAGTAAAAATTGTTCTTTTTTCTACTGCATTTTTTAAAAGTTGAGAAGGGCCCTGAAAGCCTTTTTTCTTATTTTATGATGACAGTGAGACAATATGTTTTCAGTTTGCTTGCTGTGGTAACTTGAAATTGTTTGTTCATTCGAAGACATCCTTGAGAGTGGAGATTTAACTTCCAAAACCATTTTTATGACGGAGTCAAAGTGAGCAATTTAGTGGAAAGACGAAAGGAAATGACTGTTCTAAAGACCAGAAGTAGCATTTCTCATGAACCATTTATGTATTACTTGGTTTATTTATAAGATTGAATTTTATAATCAGAATTTTTTCACTTGCATATCTTAAAATGCATTTACAGCCAAGTATTGTTTCTATTTTAATATGTAGATAATCTTAAGTGCCAGAACATACATTTCTTATCACATCTTTGGTGATTGTAACAGTGAGATTGTCTTTTTAATTTATTTGAAATGGAGCATTCATATTATACCCTCAAAGTGGCTGTATTATGTCAAATGGCAGAATGATATCATGGCAAGAAAGCTGACTAGGGAGCTTTTGATTTTTCTACTTGATATGTGACTTTAGACAAACCATTTAGTTTCCTAAGCCTTAGTTTTTCCATTAGAAAAAGAACAGTCTAAGTTAGGGATGTATTCAGTTACAAATATAAAACTTCCCTTTAACCGTGGGTATACATTCCATGAACCCCAGTAAGTGCCTGAAACCTCAAATAGTACTGAACCCTGTATATATTGTCTTTTCCTATACATACATGCCTGTGATAAAGTTTAATGTACAAATTAGGTACAGTAAGAGATTAACAACAATAACTAATAATAAAATACAGCAATTAGAACAATATGCTGTAATAAAAAGTATGTGAATGTGGTCTTTCTCTCTCTCTCTCAAAATATCTTATTGTATTATGTTCACCTTTCTTGTGATGATGTGAGATGATAAAATGCCTAAGTGACGAGATGAATGAGGTGAATGACGTAGGCATTATGATGTGACATTAGAGTACTACTGACCTTCTGACACACCGTCAGAAGGAGGATCTTCTCCTTCAGGTGTTCCTGGATTATTGTGCTGTGATGATATTGATGGTTTGATGTCAGGAGCAGACAATAGTGATGACTAATAAGCAGGTAGCATATACAGCACGGATACCCCTGACAAAGGGATCATTCACATCCTGCGTAGGACAGATTGGGACAAAGAGAGATTTTGTCACAATACTCAGAATAATGTGCAATTTAAAACTTATGAATTGTTTATTTAAGGAATTTTCTATTTAATATTTGCAGACCATGGTTGACTGTGGGTAACTGAAACCACAGAAAGCAAAACTGTGAATAAAGAGGGACTACTGTATCAGAAAACCTGGCTATGGTGGTTTAAAAAGATAAAGGTTGATTTTTCTCATATGAGCAGAAGATAGCACACAGGCAGGGCAGGTAGTCCAGCTGGCCAAGTCTGTCTTCAAGGACTCCTTTCTGTCTTACTTCCTTTTCGTGGTCGTAGCACTGTTGTAGTAAGACAGCTGTTAAACTCCCATAATGTCTGCAGGCAGGAAAAAAGGAAAGACAAGAGTTTTCTCTTGATGAGGTTTTATTTTTTTAATAAAAAAGGGGATTTATCTCTAGCTGATTTCTCTCTATACCTCATTAGCCAGAATTATGGCATATACTCTCTCCTAGCTGGAGGAGAGTCTGGAAATCAGGCATTTAGCTCACTGGACTGTATAATAGAGGAAGACAAGGGAGAAAGTTGTTGATAAGGAGTGTTGATTAATTTAACCTAGAATATGGGCCATAATTAAATACAGCCAGTCCTTGAATAAGGTTGTTTCATTCAACATTGTTTGTCATAATGCTGTTGAGGAAAAAAAAATTGATTCCTGGCTGGGGCAACTGTCTATGTGGAGTTTGTGCATTTTCCCCATATCTGAGTGGGGCTTTTCTGGGTACTCTGGTTACCTCCCATATCCCAAAGATGTGCACATTAGGGTAATTGGCATGTCTAAATGGTCCCTGTCTGAATGAATATAGGTGTGTGCATGAGTGTACCCTGTGATGGAATGGTGTCCTATCCCAGGTTGGCGCCCACCTTTCCCCCTCAACTGCCCAGAGAGGCTTTGGCAACCCCTGATCCTGACCTGAAATAAATGAGTAAATAATATTATTTTACTTGTTGTTATTAATCTTTCTTAAATGTATGTGTACCTCACGTTTATTTCAATGTTTACTATTAGAAGAATTTGGGGTCTTTATTAAGGTTTGGTGATGTTTTTGTGATGAGAAATATGCCTGAGGAACTTAAATGTTATTATATCAATTAGCCTATGGTAAAATTGGTTTCATTATATGAGGGCTGTTGGAAAGTATCCAGCCATTGTTACTATTACATAATGAGAACAGTTTGTGCAACATCTATGTAACCTGGCAGCCAAGGAGAGTGTACTGGAATGTGGATGCGTGAACAACACAGTACAGTGACAACTCCGCCATACTGGTCAGTGGGATACTAGACACCCTTGAGTGAGCCTGTGTACTGTGTGGCCGTCGCATTCAAAATGACTGAGCAAATAGAGCAATGAATCTGCATCAAATTTCGTGTTAAGCTTGAACATTCCTCCACGGAAACTGTTGGGATGATTCAGAAGGATTTTAGGGATGATACAATGAGTGCAACATAAATAAAAGTATGTCAGAAACACTTCAAAGACGGTTGAGAATCTGTTGAAAGTGATCTCTCTTCTGGAAGGCCTGCAACAAGCAGAACTCCTGAGAATGTTGAATGTGTACAGGTTAGGTTAAGAGACACTGGGAGAACTGTGTGAGGTCCCAGGGTGCCTACTTTGAAGGGGAATGAGGCATCATTGTCTTATGTACGATGTTTCTTTTATCCTGTATCTTCTTTAAAAAATGTCTTCATTTTTCATATTGCATGGCTGGATACTTTCCGGGCAGACCTCATTTGTCATTTTGCATAAAGTCACAAGAGCCTATTGACAACATTAAGTTAGGACTTACCATGCTATATACATAAAGTTTCTATAATCTAACATACTAAGGTTTTAGAAATAGTGTTAACTCAGTTGAAAGGAGTTAATATTGCTATTATATTTTATTATGGCCACATCTAATTGAGAGTGTTATCTTTAATTCTGAATACACATAAGAGTTAATGTACCTTCAAAATGTATTGGGAGGAGGAGAGTTGTATTGAGAATGTCATGTAAGAAAGAGCAAAAAAAAAAAAAAACGAGGACTGTTTTACTTGGAGAAGATAGCATTTAGTAGAGGCATAAGAGCTATCCAAATATTTGAAGTGGGAAATATATTTAGTTTGGGTTAATAAAGCTAGCATCAGTAAGGAAGACTGATTTTGGGTCAGAATAAAAGTACTTCCTAAGAACCAGGGCTATAAACTTCTATTTCTGTTCAATTAGAAATGGCACAACAATTTATTGGGTCCTGCAGGATTGAGAATGGGAAATTCTCATAGATGATGAGTACATCCCCCTCCAACCCTAGGATTTGAAGATTCTTTCCATTTACAAGTATAGCCACATATAGATAATTTTTTAATAATGTGTTAGTATTCTATTGCTGTATGACAAACTACCACAAACTTAGTGGCTTCAAGCAATGCACATTTATTATTTCTGTTTCCATGGGTCAGAAGTCTAGACTTGGCTTAGAGGAGTCCCCTGTCTTGGGTTTCACAAGGCTGCAATCAAGTTTGGCCAGGTTGCGTTTCTCTCTGGAGCTCACAGTCATCTAGAGGTGGTTGATGGCAGAATTTTTAGTTCCTTTTGATTATAGAACTGAGGCCTTAAGTTCCTAGAGGTCACCCGTAGTCCCCTATCCCATGGCCCTCTCCATATGCAGTTAATATCTTAGCAGGTTGCTTCTTCAAGGTCAGCAGAAGAATCCCTCACTCCAGTCAGCCAAGATAGAGTCTTACCTAACATAACCTAATCATAGGAGTGATATCTTTTGTCATATTCTGTAATTTAGAAGCTAATCACACTCATGGAGAAGGGATTACAAATAGGTGTGGACTTTAGGAGGTGAAATTTCTTGGAGTTACCCTGGGATCTGTTTACCACAAATGGTACTTGGAATTGACTTTTGAAGTACCATGAAGGTGGAACTTGACTGTGGCTTTCAGATATCCATTTGACTCCAAAGCTTAATTAAGAATCAAGTGAATATTTAAGAAGGAAGCTTAACAAAAACAGAAGAGGCATTTTCATTTCTAATTGTAGATAATGTAGGTTACTTTGACATTGACTACTTAGAAATAGGGAGGACATGACTCGAAGGTCATAGGAGACTGTTTCTCATCAAGCTATGACTCATTCAATAATAACCTCATTAGGAGAGAACTCTCACACTCTAGATTCTATTAGGGAAAAAAAATAGGCAGACAGTAATAAATACCAACTACAAACATGGTAGGGTTTTCATCATGTTGTCATTTGTTTTCAGTCATTATCAACCTGACAAAAAAAAGTACCTGAAATAATCATCCCAACATTCAGTTTACATAGACAGAGTGGTATCCATTTGAAAAACCAAAGCAATTCTAGATGCATTCTTATAGCTCAATGGAAACTGAATATGCTACTACTTTTCTACCTTCACCTCTGTTGCCAAATATCCAAATACCTTCATCACAGAGCTAGCATCTCAGAAAGTTCCAGCGATGCAGGAGCCTTTCTGTATTTTCCCCGACTTACTTCACTACTCTTACCCTATTGACAATTTATAACCCCTGCACCATCTGGGGAACAGACTGTTGGCTGCCAAGTAGACTCATTAACATTCCCCTCCAGGAACTCTTGCTGTTTAATTAGGCTGTCGGCTGGATTCAGGCAGTGAGAGCCTTAGGTGGCTATGTAACAAATCCATGACTCCATGCATTCAGATGTCAAGGTCACTAAGATTTCTGCTTATACTCAAGACAAGAAAGGGAATCCAGATGGTTAGCAACTGAAACCCAAGTTATCAATGACTTCACCTTAAAGGGGACTTTCCATAGTTAATCGAGACACTAACTTATCCCTCACGAAATTCACAGCTGTCACTACTGTGTTATTTGACAATCTTCTAAGCCCTAGGCCATCAGGTCTGGCATTCAGGCTAACTTTCTTGTCAAAACCAGTCAATAGTGTTTGCAGAGTACTATCCAAACCCAATACTGACATTACTCTATGGACCATAATTAAATGCATCCAATTAATCGAATTCTCTGAGGACAGATTGCTGACTTGTTTGCTCTCTAGATATATTTGATTGAAGTAGAACAATGGTCTCTTTTTCAATGTCAAATTGGTGAAATTCTATTGTAAGAAGAATGCCTCTCAATTGGATGGTTTGGTTGATACTGAATAAACATTTTCTAACTATCATTAGTTTGAAGAAATGGGGGGAAAAGGTCATTAGGCAAAATGTCAACTCAGGGTTTTCCAAATTTATTAATAGAAACAGAACCATGATGAGAAGGTATCAACCAACTGTAATACTTTTTGGCTGAATTAAGTATTTTTCCATCATCTGATTCATTCCTTCATTTGTTAAATATTAATATTTATTGATCATTTCCCTTCAGCTAGGCCCTGGGCTAGGTGCTTTGAAAATAATGGTGACCCAAATAGGTATTGGGCAAGTCTCCATTCTAGTGGGGGAGGGCTGTTCAAATAACCATGAAAACAAAATACAGTCACAACAACAAATAGACATATCTACATCCCTGAGATGTCATAATTGAGCACATGGATCAAATCTGGTGCACAGGCAGGAACAATACATTGGGTGATACCTAGATGACATTTGTGGAAGAGAGACAGGGAGAGCCTTCTGAAAAGAGGAAAAGTACATGAAGATGCTCTGAGTCTGGGAAGCAAGGCACATCTGTAAGAAGGCTGGTAAGGTTCATTTTCAGAAAGGAGGGGGGATTACAATGAGTGAGGTCTAAGGAAAGGTTTTCTGAGTCTGCTTAGACTTGTTAATCTTAAACTATTTTATCTATGGCAGCTTCATAATCCTTATGAATTCAGAGGGAATTGTCAGTGGCGTTGCTTTACAATGAGTCTTTTCTGGTGGTATATCAAAATGCATGGCCCAAGAAATAATTATTGGTATTTAGTTTTAAATAAAATAACAACCCTTTATGTTAAGTCAAAGCTTTTCAAAGCTATTTAACCCGTTTCTGTATTTACTTGTTTCTTTCATTTCTTCAAACATATTTTATTAAGCCCTCTTTTTCCCCCCAATTCTGCAGAGGAAATGAAATATTCTGTTCTCTCTATATAATTAGTTTTTTCCCTTGGTGGTTATAGATGTCAATAGTGGACTTTGGGCTGTGTTTACTTAGTTTTAGTTTGATAAACACACACATGTGCGCGCGCGCGTGCACACACACACACACACACACACACACACACACACACACACACAAACTTCCACTGCATTTATCAAGACTCACAGACTTTCTTTTCAAGAGAAAGATAAAGAATGCTTGTAGGCTGCAAGGGAAATCATACTTGGGCTTTAATATATTAAATTCACCTTCCTTCCAAATATTTCAGTTATAAAAATATGGGGAAAGAAAGGAAGAAAACTTCGTAAGTACAAAGAGATTTAGAATTTCATCTACATGCTCCCAAAATACTGTGATATGATTTCTGTTTTATAAACTTTACTTACAAAAAAGGTTACAGAGTGTGTAAGCAATCTGTCAAGTACCCCACAAATGGCAAACGCTAAATCTGACATATGGGCATTGTTTTAAAGATTTAAAATTAATGTTTTTGCTCTGGGTAGTTCTTTAAAATTATTCTTAATTGTACTAGTAGTATGCTGTGCTTAACTATTGATATTTAATATTCTTCATATTTATATGGGTAATATAACTAAAAATATATAACTCAAAATGATCTTTAAAATCTAATAGTTACACTGTATTAGCTATTACATTAGCTTCAAGGTATGTGTAGTAGAACAAGATCTTGGAGCCAGGGTGGACCACAGGTTACTAACTAAGAGCTCATAAAGAAATTCTTTGAAAATGCATAATATTTCTGAAATTTTATAAATACATATTCATGTAGTCATCATTCATTTTTTTTTTAAATTGGAATATGAGATATTTAAGAAAAGAGTAGAGCAAGGCAACCACACTCATTAAAATTCCAGAAAATATTACCAATGGGAAAAGCCTAAATGAATTGGCATCAGTTCATGTGCAGATGAAAAAGCTAATGGTTTTTTCATAAGTCAATAATCATGTTAAGCAGCAGGGAAAGTGTTTTATAAGCAGGACTATGATCAGCTGGTTTTATTATTCTATGAAAATAAAGTATGGGAAGATAAGTCTAAATTAGAATTTTAAACAGGGAAATATTCTGTCTATTACAGATGACCACTGCTGTTACATGTGGTGTATGTTTTCCTGTTTAAAGTCCTTGTTCGCAAGCACCTCAAATGCACAGCCTTATGGTCTTCTCCTAGGGCTGCCTGCAGTGAGGACAAAAGAAATGAAGCACTGGAGACTATTTCATGAATGAGGAGAGAATACGAGGAGAAATAAGGGTATTAGTGGTGCCCACATTTAAATCAAGAGACATCTGAACTTTAGACAGTTTCTCAGTCTCAGGAAATTTAGATGATTTCTCTTGTCTTCCATTCATTTCCCAAATATGAGAAATAAAATCAGTAATTCAGTTTCATCTGGCCGATCGTGCAAAAATATATTTTTTTAAAACCACAAAATTATATATTGTGGCAAATCCATGAGCTATTGCCCATGTAATTTTGCCTGTTTTGGCCAGTCCTAAGTTGTACTAATGAAAGCTTTCCACTAAAGGAGATATATAGATGCGCTTGGGTAAATATAGAAGTCTCCAACTGGATTCAAACAGATGGGCTCTAACCGCAACTTGCACTCGTACATCACAGCAGAGGCGCTGGATCACAGGTGCAAAGGAGGCCCAGAGTTTCTTGGTAAGTTTCAGACAGAAAGTGGAGAAGGAGTCTTATTTTCTTCTGTTTAGCATTTTTAAAAAATTATTTATTGTTAGAACAGTAGGAAGAGTTGGTGTTGTGTTAACTTTGAATGAAAAGATGATAGATGTCGAGTGCTTTAAATCTTTTCTAATTTAGTCTTACTTTTGAATGAGGTAATAACGAGAGCAACTTTATCATAAAGGACAACTGCAGGAGCTTGTTTTAGTTAAAAAGTGTACTTTTGCCATCCTGACAGGATTATTGATAGAGAAAGAAACTCAAGGTCATAGGCCTTGATGTTTTTCTCATTCTATGGTAATCTTAAATTTTGGAGATTATTGGCTGAGCTAATTCTTTGCTAGATGCTGGGAAGATAAATTTGAACTTGGGCTTGTGACACCACTTAACTTGTAATAATGATTGTTATCAGTGCCTCTCCATCCTGTTTGGAAGGAAGGGAGTTGGGCAATACGTGTGCTTTTTTTCCCAACTGTGAATGACATGTGAAATGCCCAGCTATTTCTCCCAAAGTAGTGGTTAGGAATTGCTACTATCATAGAACTATAAATGCATTTTTATTATTTAGGGAATGAAAATACTATTGAATTATCTGTCCCTAACTATAGTGAGGCTAAATTTTTCATTTGATTTCATAAGCTCAATCTGAACCAATCATTTGGCAAGAACTATTTAGCTGTCATATTTTTTTAATCTAGAAAACTTACTTTATTTACTGGAAAACTTTTTCACTTACAAACTTCATGATAAAATATATTTCTTACTTTAAAATTATTTTGTTCTACCAACATTTTTGTGAAATGGAGCTGGGTATGGTTTTTGTTTGTGGAAACAGTGTAAGTATACAGTAGGGAGAAAGTCAAGCTAGTAGTTAAGAGTTCAGGGAAAGGAGACAAAAGAATTATAACACGAAGGTAAACAGTCTGGTTTTTGAAGAATTTGTTCCTCTGGCTTTTCAGTGGTTTAAAACAACTCTTTAAAAAATTATCTATATTAAGCAACTAAGTACAAATTTGCCCAAATCGGTAAGTTAAATCTGTAAACACATTTTAAACTAATGAGCCATACAAATGTTTTTATAATCCTGAATTCTGCTGAGTTTCTTCGTGACATCTCAACATCTTAGCTGGCACTTAATAATCAAATTTCCTTGTCTGTTAAAGCAGCACGAAGGTCAGAAATCCTGTGTGCCCAGGAACTGGGCTCATCCCAGGAATTTATCATGTTTTTTCTTCAACCCGAAATTTCTGAATCTTACATGAATTTTCTCTAGAGACAGGAATCAACAACATATCAGGAAATAGCACTGTGTTGTGAAGACGGTGTTGTTGTTGGGGCTAGGGTAGAGATTTGCCATGAAGAAAATTGTTTAAACTTGAGGGGGAGTGGACAGCAATCAAAGCAACAAGTTCAAACAATGTATTTTCTTCTGGTCCACAAACATGCTAAAACATCAAGTAATGGTGCTAGTCACACTCATTTCTCTAAGGTCCAAGTCCAGAATATGTTATTTGTTTTGAATTGTATCAGTCATGAAACAGATGGCACACTCAGGTGGGGTAAAGGTGTAGGCAAGTTTAGGGAAAGTGCCACAGGGCTGGCAACAAGGGAGCCTGGACTGCCTTATACCTAGAGGGCAAGTGGAGGATGAAGCCACAGTCTGAAAGCAGAGAGTTGTGTAGAAGATAATATTAGAGTCACTGTGGCCTTCAGTCGAGGGACGGGACCAACCTGTTGTTACCTGAAGAAGATGGGGAACAAAAACTCTGGCCTCACACTCCTGCCCAATGTTCTATTGTTGCCTCCCATGGCCAAATCCAACCAATAGCCAAAGGGATGGCGATCTTGTTGATGTAGCCCACACACATCAGCTTCTTTGGGCACAAAGCAGGCTAGAGAAGTTTGGAGTGTCAATCTGGAGGGGCCAGTGGAAAATCTTTGCATAGAAACCCTTCCTGGTGGAGCTTAAACTAAACTGGCTTGGGTTTAAGTGGAAGGAAGCTTTTTTTTTACCTTAAACATATGATATTGATATATATATATATATATATATATGGTTTGAAAAGTACTTCAGCTAATCAGTTGTTGATTTCAAGATTCCTTTTCAGCAATTAAATATATTAACACTATGTATCAGAGTAAGATGTGAGAATAAAATTATAAATCTTCTAACCAATATTTAACAGGAAAAGAGAGCCAATATGAAGGCAGCTAGGAGACTTGGAAAATCAAGTGATTTTGGTGTCAGAACTGAATTTGAATCCTGATCGGGGCATTACTACTGAGACCTTTTGTCATTTACTTAACGATTGGGTGCACTGCTGCCTGATGGACTCACATGTAGCGGGTGCTTAACAACCTAGTGCTTTTGTTGTTGTCAAGAATCCCTTGCTGAAGTCTTTATTATAAATCACTGGGAATGCAAATAATATCCATTTTAGTATACTATTGAGCCCTGTAATCCTGCTCTAAACTGTTAATGCCTATTATTAGATTCTTTTCAGAGTGAAAAATGAAGTGAGTGAATTCTGCATAGTATTTGCAAAGGGATATTCTTTCTTAGTTATGATCAGATTCACTGACCTTGTTAAAAACATGCCAAAAGGACATACAAAGTATGGTAACCCCAGTTCAAATGAATGATTCCCTGCGAGACCCATCCCTGTCATCAGCGACGAGAACAAGCCTGTGCAAAGCAAGCCGTTTTAGACACATGTTCATGTTTGAAACAAGGAACGTAAGAGCAGGTGTCAGAGTAAAGTTTTCAACATACGGTAAGCTCTTCTGCAGCTGGCTGCAATCCTTGTCAAAGGTCATGAAGACAAAAAGACATAGAGTCAGAAGTGGCTTTGTACTTGAAAAGCACATTCAGGAAACTGCACTGTTATAAACCATGTTCACTGAACCAGGGAAAAATCTGCCCCTTTCATCAATAAGGCAGAGTGAATTGAAAGCTGACTCTGAATTTAGTTATGTAAGTTTCCATGTAGCTGTGAGTAACAGAGAAACAGAGAATTGAATCAAGAAGATCAGAAACCCTCTACATAGCAGTGTTTGGTCTTAATATTTTTATCACGCTCCAGCCCTAAATGAAGTCATATGCAACAGGGAACAGTGTAACGGAATGCACTTGGAAACTCAACCACGGTTAGCTCCTTGAGTGTCTGTATTAACTGCACTCCAGAAAACAAGTAGAAATCCTGAAGTGTAGCCACCCTGTAATCACTGAAACAGGAAGGTTACTCTACTACTCTCCAGGGCTGGGAGTGTAGGAGGGGAGATTGATGAGAGAATATCCAAATTTCAGAGAAAGATGCAAAGTTTCAGTTTTTGCCAAGAGAAAATGACATCACAGCCACCACAAGGAGAGAAGCAGTTTAATTACCTGTCACCTTTTCTGGGGAGCCTTTCCTGGCCCTCCAAGCCTGGGTAAGGCAGCTCTCCTGAGTGTTCCTGGATCTTCTTCTACGACTGTATCTATCATGCTGTGCTGTGTGTAGTTGCTTATCTAAATCATGCACTAGATTGAAAGTTCCATGAGGGTGGGGACTATCTCCCTCTTCAGTGTTCTATCCAGCACCTAGCACTGAAACTGGACCGAAGTAGATGCTCAGTATGTGTTCAGCAGCAGGAACAACTGTAAGTGCTTATAACTGGAAAAGAGGGAGAAGCCTTTGTGGCTGATATGACTGCCACTTTTACCCTGCTTGGCTTCTGATGAGGTGGGATTGTTTCTGGTTAATTTGGACTCTTTTCATGCAAGGTATTGTTAATAAATGCTTCTTTGGAGAATAAACTCTTGCATTTATAGTTTGTTCTGACAGGAAGGAAGTGTGTCCATTCTAGTTCATTCTTTTTTGTTTTGAGACAGAGTCTGGCTTTGTTGCCCTGGCTAGAGTGCTGTGGTGTCAGCATAGCCCACAGCAACCTCAAACTCCTGGGCTCAAGCGATCCTCCTGCCTCAGCCTCCCAAGTAGCTGGGACTACAGGCATGTGCCACCATGCCCGGCTAATTTTTTTTTTTTCTGTATATATATTTAGTTGTCCAGATAATTTCTTTCTAATTTTAGTAGAGACGGGGTCTCGCTCTTGCTCAGGCTGGTCTTGAACTCCTGACCTTGAGTGATCCACCCACCTTGGCCTCCCAGAGTGCTAGGATTATAGGCGTGAGCCACCACGCCCAGCCTCTAGTTCATTCTTAATTCTTGCCCCAGCAAAAACCTCACAAGGCTTTTCAGTACCTGGCTGCAGTCTTCCAAGAACAGGTGAGAGAGCTCATGGGAACCCTCCTATAGGCAATCTGGTTTTTGCCTGCATCAGAGCCAAAAGGTCCTGAGACCTATGTTGTCATTTCACCAAAAATCAAAGAATTAAAAGGAACTTTGCAGGGATCCTATAAATCTTTGTGAATGTCAAGGCCCACTGGATACTTTTCTCTTTGATGTTTAAACTTTGATAACCTAAACATTCAACGCTGAGTCCTCAGATTGATAAAAGGAGGTTGTTGAGTGCTGGTTTTAGTGGGGAAAGAAAGATCCAGATAGAAATGTTCTGACAATTTCCTCACCTTATAAAATGCATCCTTGCACTCCTTACTCTTCAGAGCAGTGGATGATTTTTGAAAGTTTTTCATGGACACTATCTGCAATATGTAAACAAGTTATAGAAATAAAAGAGTAATATGATGAAAGCAACTTTAGAGCTTTCTCATAGATGAGTAGTATTCAAAGACTTAAGGTAATTAAAAACAAAAGAAACCAAAGAAGGTAGTGATAAAACACCTCACAAGAAAGGAATTTGTGAAGGTTGTGAGATTAGGAGATTCTTCTTGCCAGTCTATTTATGCCAAACTTGGGAGGGGGGAGAGTTCTCTGTGTCTGAGGGCAAGCTCCAAGTTTAACTCAGTTCTTGTTATCAAGTCTACTTGGTAATGAATTGGAAAATTTAGCATCAAAGAGAGCAAATTCTAATACTTAAACTTAAAGTGAAAACTTATGAATAGTCCTAGAGGTAAGAATTATGCGTCCTTGGTTAGTAAATGTAGGCCTAGTTATATTTTAGCTCAATAAATAACCATCTAGGGAATACAGACAATTTGCAATCAGAGTACCTTTGGAAAAGTATGCACTTGGTGTCTTCCGTGCAAAACTCCATTGAAAGCATAAGGCCCTCTAAAATAGATCAGCCATTAAGAATATTGTCAGCAAGTTTGTGTGTTGGCTAAATTCCCCATATGCCAAATATGTTTTAATTGTTTGGGATAGGGGAATAGAGACTTCCAAAATTTTTATTAAAATATTTTTACCTCTATAACTTTTTAAGATATTATCTTAGACATTTTATATAATTCTATCCAAATGTATAAATTTTTATTATTAGGACTTGAACATAAAATTATTAGACCTTTGTGATGATTAGGTAAAATGGGCAATTTTAAAACACTATTAGGTTAGCTTTTATTGCATATAATGAGAATCTCCCAAATGATATAGAAATCATTAAAAATTAATTTTATAACCACTGGACTTGTCTTAAAGTGTCTTGAACTGATAAGCTTTCTTAATCTTCTACTATTGCTCCAGTTCATTGATGAAGTAAAGTGGCTGGCTTTTCAAAATTGATAATCCTGGTATAATTATTAACATGTAGCACATTCGGTTTGCCTGAAGTGTTTAAAATGAGCCTTTACCTCTCAAAGAAAAATCATGCTGTAGTACAATGAATCCTAAACATTTCAAATATGAAGATCCTTTTTTATAGTAGTTGGCTTTTTAATGTTTGTTGATTGAGAAAGCACAATGAAAAAGTACTATAAATTCAGTATTGGTTTAGGGTAAATATGTATTTATTAATGTAAATAGTACTTCTATTAATTTAAAAATGAGTATACAAAAATATTAATATTATAATATGTATTTTAATGTGTGTATATGTGTGTGTGTGTGTGTGTGTGTGTGTGTGTGTGTGTAATTAAACAATTCTCTTTTTTTGTCCTGGAGACAGGGACTCACCCTGTTGCCTGGTCTAGAGTGCAGTGGCCCAATCATAGCTCACTGTAAGCTCAGACTCCTAGACTCAAGGGATCCTCCTGACTCAAACTCCTGAGTAGCTGGGGCTATAGGTATGTGCCATTAGGCCTGGCTAACTTGTTTTTTTTGTTTGTTTTTTTTGTTTTTTTTTGTTTTGTAGAGACAGGGTCTCACTATGTTCTCAGGCTGATCTCAAACTCCTGGCCTCAAGTAATACTCTCACCTTGCCCCCCGCCCCCAAAATGCTGGGATTACAGTCATAAGCCACCACACCTGGCTGATTAAACAATTCTTGCAATAGTTCTGTTGCTCTGTTAGGAGTTTGTGAATTTTGTTGAACCCTGGCTCTAGACCCCGTTTAAGAAGATATATAATATCAGTGTCTTAAAACAGAGGCCATCCAGGAAGATGCCGAGTCTGTGGGTCAAAGATGTGTCTAAATACTGTAACCTGCTGGTGCTGATGACTTAGCTAGCTTTTCCTGATGTCACAGTCGTGTTAGGAAAAGCCTCTTAGGTCACTGGGGTGCCAATTAGTTAGTGCACGGCAGGGGCAACCACAAACATGCATTCTCTCATTTTTCTAAATAAGTGGAAGTATCTCTTAAAGTTGCCAATCAATACCACAGACTAATTTCACAAAGCGAGTCTAACTTTCTTTAGTGTAAATATTTTTCAGCTCTATTTTTAATTCTGATTTGGCTAAGATCTTTTAAACACATGCCAAAGGATCATGAATTCCTTTTTATTGATTTTTGGAAACATAAGCTTATCCTTTGCTTTTCAAAGGCTACTTTACTAAGTTGTCTCCATCTGCTTCTGTTCTATTATCATTTAATAAGGAAGTCATTTTTTTCTCATTTTGTATCTATGTCAGTTATGTGTATATAGTTTTTCATATATAAACTGTATATATTTACATAGATTACACTTACATACCTTACATTTATAACACTCCTATATAAAATATTTAAACTATATCTCATGCCTAGCAGACTTGACAAGTTTGGTGTATATGTATGTGTGTGCACGTGTGCATATGTACTAATTAATTGGTTTTATCAAGTGACTATAGAATGTCAAAATGTGCAGAGCCATCAATGCCTTATAGCAATACTAGTTAGGGCATTCGTTTGAAGGAAATGAGATTTGTAAAACAGTTAAAAGAAAAATGAGAGAAACTGAAACAAAAGAGTGAACAAGAAAAATGGTAGGAAAGTTTGAGCAATGCAAAATATGAAAAGAGATGAAATAACTAGTTATTTCAGTTCCAGGTGGCCTTTTAAGTCTAGACCTCACCAGTGTTTCAGTATTAACTTTCTGATATCTTTTCCTATCGGCTGCTATGTTTTCAACTATATGGTGTGGCAGTCATACATTCTGTATTTTCCAGGACTGTTTCCACTTCAAATATTCTATCTCTTTTTCCTGTAAGTATACTTGAACTTGTCAGAATGTAGGCACATTTTGTGGCTCAGAAAATATGGTGACAGCATAAAAGCCACAATATCAAAATGGGCTCTAGAGTTTGCCATGGAGAACTTACATCAGTTGCCATTCATGAACACCGAGAAAGCCCTACAATCTCGTGTTATGGTGAGGAACTAGGGAGTCATGTATCCTGAATTCCCATCCTCAACCTGCAATTTTGTAACTGTGACTGTAGGCAAGTCACCTAACCTTTTAAAATCTTGGTTTCTTCATCTGAAAATGGGGATCATTAAAGAACCACTTTCAAAGGGTTTTAATGAGACTGAAGGCATGGTGTAAACTCCTGATAAATGCTAGCTGTTGTTATTTTTATAGTTATTTTTATTAGATTAGACACCAGAAAATTGGATATCAACATTTGAAGCCATGTCAAATTATCTAGGCATGTCTAAAACAAAAATGGTCATGTTAAATACCTTTGGTAAGAATTCTATTACTTTTCTTGATTCTATATTGTTGTATGAGTTAGCTCTCCAACTTAACATGGAGGATGGCCTATCCATCTTGGACAGACACTGCTACTAGATGGCTCATTGTCACAGGTATCATTAAAAGATCCCCAGTTGCTTTTCTTTCTACTGATTATAACTGTAGCATAGGCCAATTATTGAAAATTGAGAAAGTAAACAAAGGCTTAAAGAGGCAAAAACATTATTCTACTTTGTTATAAATAATTACAATGGTGATTTTTATGCATGTAATTTTGTTTCCTTTTAATTCCTCAGGCTAGATTATAGAAATGGACTATTGATATAGACATTTGATATATGTAAGTGGTTTTCCTAAAGTGATGTGATTATTTATACTCAGTGTTCTGAGAAAGCTAGCCTCCTTACAAACTCATTGACACTGAGTGATTTTTTTTGATTGCATTAATGACTTTTTTTTTTATTGTTTGTTGTTTATAGGGGTACAGATGTTTAGGTTATGTATGTTGCCCTTGCCCCCCCTTCCCCCCAAGTCCCAGTCCCAAGCGTGTCCATCTTTCGGAGGGTGCGCATTGCACCTTTTGTGTATGCATATATCCGTCCCCTCCTCCCTCTCACCCCTCCCCCTTCCCCCTCCCTCCTAATCGCTCTATGAAAAAGACTCCTGCACCCAAATGTTTGTAGCAGCGCAATTCACAATTGCAAAGGTGTGGAAACAGCCCAAGTGTCCATCAATACATGAGTGGATTAGTAAAATGTGGTATATGGATACCATGGAGTACTATTCAGCTTTAAGAAACAATGGTGATATAGCACCTCTTGTATACTCCTGGATAGGGTTGGAACGCATTCTACTAAGCGAAGTATCCCAAGAATGGAAAAACAAGCACCACGTGTACTCACCATCAAATTGGTAGTAACTGAACGCATTAATGACTTTTTGAGGCCAAATTTATAAATTGAAGAGCACGATTATATTTTTATCCTCAGTTATTAATGAGACATTATTTGGTCACTATTGTTTTTCCTAATGCTAAAATCAGATTTCTTTGCTTTATATTCGAAAGGGTTAAGCAGGATGAAGGTTTATATTTTTTGTTACTATAGTTACCTTGAAAAAGTTTTATTTGGTTCTGTCACAAAGAAGTGATTGCAAGAGTGGAGATCTTACAACATTGAGATCAATTGTGGGTATAGAGCAGCTCCATATTTCTCTTCTAAATCATCATGCTAATTTATGTGGAAGGTAGTCATATGGACAGTGTAATTCAATAGCTCTAAAGAGAGGTTAACACGGTTACCTGGAATATCAGACTGGAGGTTTCTTTCTAGGCTTATTGTACTAATAATACAATTACTTCTCTGAATTGCAGTGAAAATGTTCAAGTGTTATTTTTTTAACCTTGTTAGTTATGTCATGAATTATATTTTTATTTATTCTGAAGCATTGGGAAGGATGTATTTGAAATCAGTTCTACAGTTTTATATCAGATGAATCCTTTTGGCTTGCTTGACCTACACTTAAATTTCAGCGTTTATGTTCATTGTTACTCAAGAGAAGAATCGAATGGAAACTAATGGTTATCATAGTGCTGAATAGTCATTATTGTATTATTAGTTGATATGTTCCTCATATAAGACAGTGATTGGAGTGGAATGATACTTACGAAAAGAAAACCTCAGTTAGGACTTCTTTCACCACCTAGTCAAAACTGAAAGACCACCCCCTTCCATTTACACTCCCAGTTCCTATCTCTTTTCAGGGTTTTTCCCTCAGTGCACCATCTCACACACCCATATACATTCAATTTTTTGTTTGTTTGTTAGTTTATTGTTTCTCTCATCTCACTAGAAGTAAGTTCCATGAGGGCAGGGATTTTTGCTTTTTTTTTCACTGCTCTGACACCTGTGTCTTGAAGTGACTGGCAGCACATAGTAGGTGCTCAATAACTGTTTGTTAAATTAATGAAAAAATTTACCAAAACTTACTAACATCTTCTTTCACAGATATAGCAATCTAACATAACACTAATCAAAGCTATTAAAATGAAAGAGTATTTCTGGTGATATGTAAGGTATTTTAGGCCAGATTTACTTTGTTTATCAAAAATATTCCCAAAGCCACATTTTTAGTAGCTGGTGAATACCATCCAAGAAAGTTAGGGAAATCTAGCATTCTGCATACTGCTGGTTTTTATTTCCTCCTCCCACTCAATAATTTAGATTTTTGTTATTGAAAATGATTTAGTGAAGTATATACATTAACTTTGCGGCCTTTGCTACTGGGGTATATCAAGTATAATTTATTCAAAAATTTTGTGATTTGAACAATCCCTGGATATTTGATTATATTAGGGAATAAATGTTAATAATTTTAAGTGGATAATGGTATTGTGATTATTTTTTAAAAATAGTCCTTATCTTTAAAATTACATAATAAAATTATTATACATAAAATTGTATATTCACATTTTTTTTTCCAAAATAATATAAGGGGAAAGTGGTTGGGAGTATGGATGGTGGCACATTGATGAATGATCATTCGTGCTAGGGATGATTACCAGGAGTTGATGGTTGATTATATTATTCTTTCTACTCTTGTATATTAAATATTTTCCATGATAGGAGAAAAATGAAAAAAAGTAGGAGAAGAGGAAAAGGAGGAGGAGAGGGTAGAAGAGTGGAAAAGAAGACAAAAGTATTTATGAAGGGACGGAGCAGGTGTTGGGAGAGATATATAAACAATTCTGTATAAAACAATGGATAAGACAGGGATAGTTAATATAATTGAGCTATTAATATATGCCAAGCACTGTTCTAATTCCTGTAATCTTCACCATAACCCTGTGAGCTGTGTTCTATTATTATCACCATTTTTTTAGATAAGGAAATTGAAATTCAGAGCAGCTAAGCTCCTTGTCCAAAATAGTGAAGCTGTCAAACTGTTTATGTCTTTGAGCTCTTATTTTATGTGTCTCTAAGAAAGAAAAACTTAGAATTTTTTATAGTTATCCTAATAACTCTTTTAGTCTTATTTATGCAAAGCTTTTTCAGTTATATATTTCTCTTATTTATACATAAAAGAGAAAATACAAACAAAATAAATTAAGCTCTTTCTAAAATGTTTCACATTCAAAGGATGACTCATTCAAATCATTTCGACACAACTTATTTTTCCTTTATTTTTTGTTCTTTTGCTTTTTCTTTTATATTTTTGTTTAACTAGATCCCCATTTTATTGACTTATAGTTATTAATTCCTGTGTTTCTCAATGCGATATTACCCTCTGTGCTATTAAGAGAAGTAATGATGCAATGTTTCTTAAAAGAATGTTCCATTATGTCTCTGGGCTTTCTTCCAAGCCAATGATACCCATTACGCATGTTTTGATGGCAGCATTTTTCTAAACTTAAAAGTATCAATGGAGGGTTTTCAAGAACAACCAGAACTCCTAGTCTTTCCCAAAATGATCCTTAAATGGTTCAATAACTTGAAACATAAAGGAACTGAAGTTATCTAGTCAGGTCTAGAATAATAACCAAGTTAGCACGTACATAAACAACTAAAAATATGTCATAACTTCCACCTGGACTATGATGAATGTAGAGAAACACTATGAATATGACATTACAATGTAAGAGAATGTACATGTCTCAAAATAGATGAAATAAGGTAAATTTCTTAGCTAGGTAGTATATACACAGGTGTTCATCAGAGTGTATAAAATATGTCATAACAAAAGAATAGATGAGATGTGAAAAGTAGGTGGGGACTTGTTTCTGCCAAACCTATATTTCATGCTAAAGAGATTTTTAAAAAACTTTATCCTAGAGAAGTATGGGTATCTAAAGATGGTTTCCAAAAGAGCAGAGACTAAACCAAATATGCTGAATTTTAAAAGATAACTCTGAGATTAATGTATAATATAGACTAATTCTGTCTGGAAGCAGCATTAAAAACTAAGACAGACACAGAGGGAACAGAGCGCAAGGTAAATTTGGTTGACAGTCCAACGTCAGGCAGTGGATTGGGTGAATGACAAACCCCCTAATATTTCATAAATAAATACTGGGCATATCCAGGTTGTTATTTACCTCATCTTCCTAAAACTCAAATATTAAAATACATTACTTTGGTCTCAATGTGTTTTGATATTGACATGCAAAGATAAATCTGTTTATTCTAGAGGTTCTCATAAATTAGAACTATCCAATTTATAATCCAGTCCAATATCTGCACATAACTAGGCAACAATTGACACTGTTTCACTTAATACAATATTTAGTTTTGAAATCTATAAAGCATTTAGTCAGTATCTCAAATGCAAATACCTTAAAGGAACTGCATATGTTCAGACATTGTTCAAATGTAGGTCTATAGTACAAGTAATATGTGTATGCAGTTGTGTAATTATTCAGTATTAAAGTCCCATGGTAATTGGCATATGGTGTTACATAACAGTACATAATAACGTATGACTTCAATTAAGTGCATTGACTTAAGACTTTGTCTTTTAATGACCCTCAGTGGATACTGAATGAAAGGTAAATTGAAGGTTCATTAAGCTGTGTTCAGAAGAAAAAAAATGTTTTCAAACGGCAGATGTACTGTGAAATTAAATGGATTTTAGTAAGATCTGCTCTTCAGTGGTTTTCAAGTGACAAGTCTAGCCTGAAGTATTTGAAGTGGTTTAGAAAATTTAAAAATGAGCATTTATTTTCAGCTTATTTAATATTTTAAGCTTTAAATGTGTAAAACAATTGGGACGAGCTCCAGACATTTGGCTGTTTCTTCACCAAAGTGACCTTTAGTGTGGTCTTGTTTAATGTTCTGGTGTGTGAAAGAAAAAGCAAAGCAGAAAGGAAAGCAACAATAATGTATGCAGTGAAATTAAACAAAACATTTGCAGCACCCTGTATTTTTCCAGCTACCATTTAAACTTGTGAAAAAGGAGTTATGCTTTAAAATATGTATGGGGAGTCAGAGAAAAATCACAGACAGGGAAATATTGCTAAATTTGATTCTTATTCCTAAAGGTTTCAAGAAGGCATTTAAAAATATTAAAAGTGTAATGAATATGAGCTTTTCCATATACTTACTATTCCAATAGCATAATTAGACACAAGCATAAGGACAATGCTATTTATATAGTAATATGATAAATGCGATTTCAGTGGCATATGAATATTTACTAATAGAAGCTGCTAGTCTTTCATAAAATTTGCTTGTGATTCTGACATCATATGTATGAAGAGGCTTTAATTTCCATAAAAAAAAAAGTCAGTATGGGAGTGCATGGTTCTTTTACGAGCAAATGCAAGTATGTGGATAGGGATAGAAGGAATCTTTAACCTTGCCAGTGGACAGGAGATCGTGAAGGCAAAATACTTCCCTACCTTAAAGTTTGCCTGGTGTTAGTCTGGAATATATAGTTTTACTTTTGTATACCTTTTTGGCCTTAGCCTATATAGACTACCTACACTCTTACTGGCAATAATTATAAAATGAAGGAGCTTTGTGTTGGGTTTAGGAAAGGAAGGTGTAGCAAAAGGCAAGAGAAAGAATAGCAGAAATGCGTAATATTTTTTCTTTGTAAAAAGTTGTATTTATATATAAATTGTTTCCCATACAATTTACCTATATGAAGTATGCAATGTAATGTTTTTTAATACATTTAAACTTGTATAATTATCACCATAATAAAATCAATTTTAGAACATTTTCTTTACACCAAAATTAAGTCTCCATTCCTTAGCGGTTACGCAGTCCCTCCCCATTTCCTCCAGTACCCCTGCCCCAGCCCTGTGCAACCACTAATCTTTCAGTCTGTGTAGATCTGCCTATTCTGTACTTAAATATCAATTGAGCTTTTCCATATACTTACTATTCCAATAGCGTAATTAAACACAAGCATAAGGACAATGCTATTTATATAGTAATATTATAATTGCAATTTCAGTGGCTTATGGATATTTACTAACAGAAGCTGCTAGTCTTCTATTCTGGACTTACGTACAAATCGAATTACACAGTGTGCGATCTTTCTTTTGTGACTGACTTTTTTCACTTACAATGATGTTTTTGAGATCCATCCCATGTTATACCATATATCAGTACTTAATGCATTTTTATTGCTGAATAATATTCCGTTGTATGGATATATTACATTTTATTTATCCTTTCATCGGTTGATGGATATTTGGGTTGTTTTCACTTTTTGGCTACAACGCATAATGCTGCTTTGAAATATTTGTGTACAAGTCTTTGTATAGATATATGTTTTCATTTCTCCTGGGTATATACTTGGGAATGGAATTGCTGGATCACATAGTAACTTAATATTTAACTTTTTGAGGAAATGTCAGACTGTTTTCAAAACAGCTACACCAGTATACATTCCCATTAACAATGTATGGGGGTTCTAATTTCTCTACATCCTTGCCTACATTTATTCTCTATCTTTTGATTACTACTACCCTAGTGAATGTGAAGTGGTCTTTTGTTGTGGGTTTTACTTGTGTTTTCCTAATGACTAATGTTCTTTAGCATCTTTTCATGTGCATATTAGCCATTTGTATCTGTTATTTGGAGAAATGTCTATTCAGATCATTTGTCAATTTTTAAATTAGGTTATTTGTCTTTTTATTATCAATTTGTAAGAACTCTTTATGTATGCTGGTCACAAGTCCCATATTGGATATAGGATTTGAAAATATTTTCTTCCATCTTTAAGTTATCTTTTCACTTTCTCGATAGTGTCCTCTGAAGCACAATGTGCTTTTGAGGAAGTCCAATTTATTCATCTTTTTCTTTTGTTGCTTATGCTATTTGCAATAAAGTTTTGAGAGACGGAATGTTGAAAAAAATATACTGGACCTTAAGTATATTTTTTTTGAAAAGTTTTAAAAAGTGTTTTTAGATACAAGCATCTGCATTACTCTAACCGTCTAGGTATAAAGCAAGGAATGAGATGTGGAAGTCAACAACTCTACATCAAACAAAGAATGGTTTGAAACTTTTGGAATAAGATACAGGGTAGGGAAAGTGACTATATACATATCTTCTGGAATAATATAAAATGAACATACAAACATTTTTTATGAAACTCTAGAGGAGGGATTGCTGAAGAAGCAAAGACTGCAAAAGAGAACCGATTGTGTGTGTGTGTGTGTGTGTGTGTGTATGTCCAAACACACACAAATTACTATTTATCTAAATCATTCAGGATGGCCTTGAATGTTCTTTTTTTTAATTTAAAAGTATTATGGGGTACAAATAATTTTCATTATATGAATAGCTTTTATAATGTTTGAGTCATGATTATATGCATGCCCATTATTGAGATATTATTCATTGTACCCATAAGGTAAGTTTTCCACCCTAGTTGATCTCTGCTGAGTTTAACTTCCCTCTATGCACATGTGTGCTCATCGGTTATTGCCAATTTAGTAGTGAGTACATGTGATGTTTTTTTCCATTCTTTGGATACGTCACTTAGGATGGTCTCCAGTTCCATCCAAATTGTTGCAAAAGACATTAAGTCACCCTTCCTTATGGCTGAGTAGTATTCCATGGTATATGTATGCACATTCTGTTAATCCACTCATGAATTGATGGACATTTGGGTTGATTCCACATCTCTGCAGTTGCAAACTGTGCTGTGATAAATATTCAGGTGCAGGTGTCCTTTTGATAAAATGACTTCTTTTCCTTTGGGTAAATACCCAGGAATGTGATTGCTGGATCAAATGGTAGGGCAATTTTTAGTTCTTTGGGGGATCTCCATACTGTTTTCCGTAGAGGTTGCACTAATTTGTAGTTCCACCAATAGTGTATAAGCATTCCTTTCTATCTGCATCCCGGCTAGCATTTATCGTTTTTGGACTTTTTAATAAAGACCATTATTACTGGAGTTAGTTGATATCTCATTGTAGTTTTAATTTGCATTTCCCTGATGATTAATGATGTTGTGCATTTTTTCATATGTTTTTTGGCCATTCTTCTATCTTCTTTTGAAAAGCTTTTGTTCATGTCTTTTGCCCACTTTTTAATGGGGTTGTTTGATTTTTTTTTTTTTTTTTTTTTTTTTTTTTTTTTTTTTTTTTTTTTTTTTTTTTTTTTTTTTTTTTTTTTTTTCTGTTTTGCTTGAGTTCTTTGTAGATTCTTGTTATTAGTCCTTTATTGTATGTATACCATGTGGATATTTTCTCCCATTCTGTGGGTTGTCTATTTGCTCTGTTAGTTATTTCCTTGGGACTGATCAGGGAGGGAAAATGACAGATCAGTGGTGACCTCCTCGCTCTCCGCTCCCAGAGCAGGAGGTGAAAAACGTGGACAGCTAAACAGGAACTCCCACAAGAACAGCATCATGAATCTGCAGAGAAGCAGCATGGGACAAGCAGCACTGGAAAAAAAAAAAAAAGAGGTGAATTGGAGAATTGGCCACAAAGTCTGGAGAGTGGTACATATATAATAGGGAATGCAGTGTGGGACGGCCGTCTCCATTGCCTGGCCAGAGCAGTATGATCTGACCCACAGGAGGATGACCCTTCCTCCACCGACCTCCATGTCCACTCAGGCAGGGAAGCACCTGAAGTCAGTGCAAAGTTGTGGCATGGGACAACAGGCTATGTGGAGAAGAGACAATAGCAGGAAACATTTTGAACTCCCTGGTGCTCTGTGCTGGGTCCACACTTGGTGAGGAAGGGACTGGTCTGAGTGGACACTTCCTGAGTCTGAAGGAAGGAGTTTGGAGACAGGCACCTTGCCTCTGGTGGTCAGCAGGACCAGAACAAAGGAGGTGCATGCTAAAAGGGAGGCTCTGCCTCTGGAAACCGCTGAAGATTTAGCTGGCTCAGGGTGGGACAGAGAGTGCAGTACCCTCTACTGGACTGACATGAGACAGCGGGACAGGGAAGCAGTGGATACAGTTGGTGGCTCATTGAGATAGCCTGTCAAACCCAGCACCTGCTGCCCCCCAAGCAGTCACCTCCAGTGCTGACTCTCCGTGGGTGGACAGCTGCCATTTTGGGGATCCATAGCCTAGAAACGCTGTGGCACCTTGCAGTTCTGGGCACCACACCTTCCCCAGCCCAGCAGGGCAGGCTCAGGGAACAGTCTCAGGCAACACGCCTTCCCCACCCGGCAGAGTAGGCCCTGCCCTTGGAGGAGGGGAGTCACAAGAGAATCCTCTTTCTGGGCTGGGATGCTCTGTGGCCTCAGTGGCTTGGATGATCTTTCCAGTTCTGCCAGTGGGGTGTTGAAGTCCCTGACAATTATAATGTTGCTGTTTATCTCTCTACTTAGGTTTAGTAAGGTTTGCTTTATGAATCTGGGTGCTCTGTGTTAGGTGCATAAATATTTAGGATTGTTATGTCTTCTTGTTGAATTTCTCTCTTTACCATTATATAATGACTTTCTTTGTCTTGGTTTACTATTGTAGATTTAAAGTCAATTTTGTCTGATCTGAGAATGGCTACACCTGCTTTCTTCTGGTTTCCATTTTTATGGGATATTTTTTTCCATCCCTGAACCTTGAGTCTATAAGAGTCCTTGTTGCTTAGATGTGTTTCCTGGAGACAGCAGATACTTGGCTCACTTTTTTTTTTTCTATCCATTCAGCCAGCCATGTCTCTTGAGTGGTTAATTTAAACCATTTATGTTGATCAATAGAATTGATATGTGGGATGCTGCTCTGTTCATTCTGTTAGTATCATATTGTTTTATTTTACCTCTTGTATTATTGCTGTATTTGAGCTCTGATTCTTAGCTTTTGGGTAGTTTTACACCGAAGAATGACCACTGTCTTGTTCCATCTGTAATGTAGTTCTTAGTATTTCCTGCAGAGCAGGTTTGGTCTTGACAAATTCCCTCAGTGTTTACTTGTCTGGAAATGTCTTTGTTTCTTCTTTATTTGTGAAACAGTTTCGAAGGACACAAAATTCTAGGCTGGAAGTATTCTGTTTAAGACTGAAAATGGGGCCTCAATCCCTTTTGGCTTGCAAGGTCTCAGGTGAGAATTCTGCAGTTAGCATGATGGATTTTCCTTTGTAAATTACTTGATGTTTTCACCTTACAGCTCATAGAAGTTTGTCCTTCATGTTGACTTCAGCCAGTCTGATGACTATGTGTTTTGGTGATTGCCTCTTTGTAGTAAATCTCCCAGATGTTTCTTGAGCTTGTTGTACCTGAATGTTTAAATGTCTACCAAGACCAGGGAAATTTTCCTCAATTATTCTCTAAAATAGGTTTTTCAGCCCTTGTTCATTTTTTCTTCACTCTCTGGGATGGCTGTGATTCTTATATTTGGGTGTTTCACATAATCCCGTATTTCTTTAGACTTCATTCGTTCATTTTAATTCTCTTTTTATTATTTTTGACTGACTGATTTAATTCAAAAGAGTTGCCTTCAGGGTCTGAGATTCTTGCTTATGCCTAATCTGGTCTATTCATAAAACTTTCAACTGTGTTTTGTATTTCCTTAAATGAATTTTTCATTTCCAGAAGATCTTTCTGTTTTTTCTTTAATATGTTGATTTCTTTAGTGAATTTTTCATTCATTTCCTGAATTGTTTCCTTAGCGTTGGTTCCCCATTTTCTCTTTGATTTTGTTGAGCTTCCTTATAATCCATATTTGGAATTCTTTATCTATCGTTTCAGTATTTTCATTTTGCTTATTATCCTCTGCTAGAGGGCTGGTGGTTCTTTTTGTGGGAGACCTTTTGTTCTGATTTTTCATACTTCTGGAGCTCTATTGCTGATTCCTTCTCATCCGAAGTAGTTGTTACTTCTCAATTTTGGACTTTATTTCATTTAGATGAGGTTTTTCCTCTTACTCACATGTATGGGAGTGTTTATAGCATATATTGGGTAAGAAACTTTGGCTTGGATTTTGGGTGTTTTGATGGTAATCTAGGTTTTAGATAGAGGCTTTAGTTATGGATGGCCTTAGTGTATTGCTCTTCTCAGTTGCTAGCCGTTTGTAGACTGTAGCAGTGGTGAGCTCTGTGTGTGGGCAGATTCCCTATCTCTCTTTGATGAGACAAGATGGAGGCCTTTGAAACCCTTTCTCTATCCCCAGCCCTGTGATCTTTTTAGTGGCATGAATTGTAATGGTGTGACATACTCTGAATTTAATTTTCTGTCTGTAACATTTAATTTTTAGTGAATATAAGAATTTCTGTAATCTGAAAGTTGTGTTAAACATATTCCAGAAATATACAGACTTTCATTATTATAACTATTAAGGGATTATTTATGTGGATATTATAGTTGATATAACTCTGATTTTTGCATTCAGGTTAAACTAAAAATTTTGCTAACAAAGTAGTTTCCAGATTTCTAAATTTACCTGAATTATAAACTAATTTTCCATGTTGGTGGGGGTCCACTGTATCAATAAGACAACTGAATTATGTGTCTTTATAAAATACGTGCTTTCCCAAAGTTAATAGCATTTGCTTATGTATCACAACAAAAGCTTATGTAGGCAGAATTGCAGGTGCCTGATACTATGTTTTTGCATACAAGGCATTGAAATCTAATACAGTATTGGTTATAAGGAATGAGAATGTTTGCTTTTATAAACATTTTGCATATTGAAACATTTGGCTTATTACTTATCTGAGTGGAAAGAACAAACCAAAATGGGATTCAACACCTTGGAAATCCTGTGTTTATTTTTTTTTAACGAAGACCTAACTTGGTCCAGTGCATAGTAAATCTCCTCTATGCAATAAGTTCTGCTAACTTCTGTCATTAGAACTTAAAAAATAAATAAATAAATAAAGACTCATAAAATCACTTAACATGTATAATTTTCAAGAGAAAATATATAAGATTGAATTTTGCCTTCAGAGGGATCTCTTTGTAGCTAGTGTTAGTAGTGCTGAATCATTCAGGGTAGAAGATGAGGTGTGTAAAGTCAATAGTAGAACCTTGAGCATATTTATCTCCTTCAGCCCCTCCCCCAGGGTCCCCAGGGTCTGCAGGTGGGAAGAGGTATACCAGCCATCAGCAAATGGTTTTCACAGCTGTCAGAGAAATACCAATATACATTTTCCTTTCTTTTGCACCAAGTTTTCAATAAACATCTTGGAAATGGATGCTTGAGGATATGAATGGAAAATGCACTACTGTCATCATTATCTCTAAGCCCAACAAGGCAAAGTTTATATTATTATATATTATAAATATGATTATAATTCTAAATAATTGCATACAAATTAGTTATACATAATTATATCTATTACATATAATTATGTTATTAAATATAACATTATAATATAATATAGCATAATTACAAATGATCATAAAATTATTAATCCAAGTGTATACACTTTAAGTACTGTCTAATTCAACTGTAGTAAAGGGCACCAGTGTTTAGTGCAAATGGTTTCAGTCTTCACTGGTATCTATATGTACATATTTCTGGGGTCCTCTGGTTATCCTGGTTCACTGTGTTAATGTCCTGACGTCACCTTCTCCTTACTCTATATCATCATTTTGTGAAACTCAATTCTAATAGTGTCTTTATCCTGGAAGAAACTGCAGTGACATATACAGACCCCTTCCTGTCCCACTCACTCTGAACTTACTTTCTAATGGCCTCTGGTATGTACCTTTTCTCCATTAAGGGAGGTCCCTTTACTAACTCCTACCTACAGATGCTCATTCCTGACTTCCTGCTTAGCTCATCTTCATTATCTCATTATTTCAGCCTTATCTATTTTTCAAGGCTCAGCTTTAGTTCCCGTTGAAGCTCTCTTTAATCTAACCATTCCTGAATTCTCATTTTAGAACCCACAGTTTAGCTACTGATTAGGCTTTGAAGTGTATATATAAGTTAGTTTTTTTTTTCTTTGCTGATAGATTGTAATTTACTTGGAATACTTTTTTATACATTTTTAGTTTACATTCTCATAGTTCCAATACTGAATATATATTCCAATTGCTTAATAAAGCTTAAAGGCAGTGATGATTGGGAGCCATTTGTGGAATGCTTACTGTGTCTTAACAGTTGTGCTAAGTGCTTGAAATTTATCCGTTAAGGTCTCACAGTGACCCTGTAACTATCGTCATTCTCTGTGTATGTGTGTATGTAAGCAGACTAGAAATAGGATTTTAAAAAGATTAATTCCTGGTGTAAAGTCACACAATCAGTAAGTGGCAATATTGGGATTCATATCCATTTCTGTCTTAAACCCAAGTACATGATCTTTACTATATTATGCTACAAAATTGTTATTGTTTTCTACTAATAATGACATGTTTAATCCACAGAGGTTTTAAAAGGGCCTGCTGGATTTAACTGGAATGGAATATTGTTTTTGGTTATTAGAATCTACATTTTAGATATGTAGCTCATCATTTCTGTCCTGTTTTGTCCATAAAGTGCATTATGTAACCTAATTTGAATATCATAAAATTAGTTCTAATCCAAAAATATCTGAATTCAAGCTTTATCAAAATATCATTTGTTTTAGCTTGAAATTATTTCGCTATTTTTTTCTTCCTTGTTCCTTTCACAGAAATTATTTCTTAGAGATGATAAATGACACTTAATGAACAATGTCACTATTACTTACAACAATTTTGATTCCAATGTAGGAGGAAGTCAGAGAGGGAGAAACACTTTTTTTAAGAACAGGAGATTTAGTAAAACTTAATTTTATTTCATTAACAAAAGTCAAACGACTTAGTTTTTTCTCCCCTTCCCTATATTTAAAGACTAAATAAAAATATTTTCTTTTCTTTGGAACAATTTGTTCATGCTTTAGGAGCCATTTAATTAAATTATTACCTGCTGGAGCACCATCTGTTTTTGTCCTAGAAATAGGGAGCATGGTTTTCTTTTACATAGACTTGGTAAATATGTAGAAGGTGCCAAAAAGCAATAAATATCATCAGCAGATGGACTGAGGCACTCCAATCTCTACACAGTCAGTCTTGATTGTTCTGGGCATAGCTAAATGGATTTTTCTGGATAGATTCCTTTCAAAATGCATTATGTGCAGGAAGGGAGCTGGATTAATCTTCTCCCATAGATCTCTTCACATTTTCCCCTTCAAGATACATAACATGGTTTAGTTTTTAACTCTGTGTTGCCCATATAACAACTACCAGTTCTGAAAGGTATACACTTTTTAATGTATCCAAGGAAATTGAAGTTGGTGAATTCCAGGATGTATTTTCCAGGGGCTACCTCTCCAGAGGCTGCTTCCTTCTTCCTTCTGCTCCTCTGTACCTCATTCCTCTGGCAGCAATCTTCACATCTGGCACTCAGTCTGAAAGTTTTCTTGTCATCTCCTCATTCCAGATGTTGGTGTCTTTTCCAGGGAGAAATTTAAGCACTTATGGTACAAATTTCCTTCTGGCTTTCCCTCCCTACATCTGCAATGTTCAGGAATTGGGGTGGCTGGGTGTGTGTATACATATGATTGATTCATTTAATTAGTATTAACTAATTTTTACTCATCATTTGTGATGTTTCAGTAATTATATAATATTGATAAATAGTACATAAGATACACATTTATAAAATTATCTTATTTAATTTTCAGCAAAAAAATATGGTTTTTCCTGTGAAGAAAAATGACTTGCCCTGGGGTGCTTAGTAATTTTGGATCCAGAATTCAAGCTTGCTTGATTCCTAATAGTTTATAATTATTTTGTAATTAAAACAATAACAGTTACATAATGTTTTGCAGTTTATCAAATGCCTTTAGTTACAATATTTAACTTTATAAATTAACTCTTAGAAGTACGTAGACTAGGTATTACTATCCTCTTTTGAAGGTCAAATGAGCAAAAGTATTTATAAGACGGGTGGCTGGTAAAATGAAAATTACCTGAAACTAAATTTCATACTCTCTGCAATATGCAATGCCTATTTGGAGCCTATTTTTTATGGAACAGCTACCACATTCCAAATATGGTGCTAGGCTGCAAAGATAAAAGATAACTAAACAAATGAACTATAATAAAGAACTAAACCTGAGGGGAAATCAGGATGAGGAACAACAGGTACTACGTGTCCCTAGAAGAGGCTTGAAAGCAAGGAGTAGAGCAAAGGATCAGAATGGAAGTGTAGGCCAGGGAATAAAGACTATGTATGCTTTGGAAAAGTGTCTGTGCAATTTCCTGTTAGTACAGAAGAAAGGACCTCATGGGATTTTAAGCAGTCAAGTGATATGATCACATTAGTGTTTTGGAAAATTAGCTTGAGTGGTGATCTGCTTATTGATTGTTGAGTAACAGACTACTCCCAAATTTTGTAGCTTTGACCAATAACCATGTTATTATGTCTCATTATTTGATAAGAAATATAGGCAGGTCTCAGCTGGCCTATTCTTTTGCTCCACAGGGCATTGACTGCTTGTCACTTGGTGGTAACCAGCTGGTGGCTAGTCTGATCTGGAGGGCCAAGATAGCCTCACTCATGTGTGTGGCACTTTGGTGTGGATGCCAGGCTCAGCTTCCTCTCCTTATGGTCTTAAGTCCTCCCCACATGGTCTCTCCAACAAAGTAGTCTGACTTCTTGATACTCACAACTCCAAGAATTCCTTCTCTGTAAAAAGCATGCATGCCTTAATTGTGGTGTTCATAAGATACTTCAGCAAGTAAATATCTTAATATCATTCAATCTGTTTCTTTAGGAACTGTTACATTTAATTTAAATGATTGGTCTTAAGTAATATATATATTTCTTAAATAACACAGATATAAATATGAGGAAATTGTTGAATTGTTTGGGGGTTGTCAAAGTCATGGATTTATTAAAAAATATTTATATGTCAAAGAATTATTGTAAAAGCTATGGACAATAAAAATGTGAATAAGACCTAGTTCTTAGAGGCAGACCCGAGACAGAGAGGAAAAGTCTGTTGAAAAGAATTAAAAAATTAATTAAAATAAAATCATGACAATAGGCAGCCAGTAGCCATGTGGATGGATGTGAAGTGTGTTTAGGGGAACCACAAGCAGTGTGGTGAAGCCAGAGTATAGAGGCTAGATCTGTGCGTAAACATGTGAGTTCATATCTTCTTCCTACTTTTTTCCTCAAAGACTCTAAAGAGGCTACATAGTGATGGAGATTATAAGAAAAGGTCATGCTACAAAATTTTGTTAGGAATTGATTGTGGGGAAATTAGATAATGTTCTCTTATGTATTTTATTTTTGGAGGAATTCCAAATATGCCTTCATGTGATTCCTTTCTGTCATTGTGGCAGAGTGATTAAGAACCACACTCCCTTGAGTTCAAATCTTGCATAATCGCGGCCAAGTTACTTCAACTCTCTCTCTTAATAGTAACTTCATGGTGCTGTTTTGCTGTTAAATTAATTAATATAAGTAGAGGGCATACAGTGCTACATAATTATGTGCTTTTTTTCCCTATTGATACTGTACTATTTAGTACGGTGAATCTAGTTAAGGTTATCTACTGTTTACAATTTGTGTTGCAATGTTTGTTCCTATTTTTACTCTGCTCTTAATTTTCATTTTCTACATCCTTAAAGAAGATTATGCTCCTTTTTCTGCAAAAAACCATAACATTTCCATTTTGGGGGCTTTCAAGTGTTTTAAATTATTCAGGAAATAAAGTCCTCAACACTACACAATTGAAATGATAAAAAAGGATGAAAAAAAGAAAAGAAAATGGCTACTTTGGTTACCAAGACATATGGTTAAGATATGGGTATTTTGTTTGGGGGTCATATACAGGTTATAGTTATGGAGGGTGATTGGAGTAGGAGGTCTCACCAGGCACAATAACTCAAGGGAGTCTGTGCAGAAAAGTGTTAGGGAGAAGGGTCTTCAGTATTTTATACTGAGTATAGAGACTATAACTCCAACACAGAAGGTTAAGTTTAGTTTTACTGTTACTTTGAAGACTCGAGATTTGGTGTATTTGGAATGGTAGGGCAAAACATAATCTTTGGTTTGGTAATCATTTCAAATAAAACATCCATTGGTTCTTTAAGTTCAAGATATACCATTCTCAATGTATAGCAAACAGTAAAATGATCTTTATATGGTCAGTTATTTTATTTTGAAATGGGTCCCTGAGACATCAATAGTGAAATAAGTAAGAAAGGAAAAGTAAAGATGAAATAAAATAATGGGAAAGGCTGAAGGGAGGTGAAAATGTATAAATAAAAAGAGGATGCATTATGGAAACAAATGAAAGAAATGGGAAATCAAGCTAAAATTTATGTTGATAAAGTAATATTTGACATTTTAAAATTGAAATGCTATGTGAATTTTTAAATTTTTGCATACAATATGACAATAAACCACCTTTCAATGGTGTCAATTATATAAAAGTTCTGTTAAATATTTTATGTTTAATGTCTTTATGACTATTGCATTTTTATGCCTTTGCCTGACATTTAATTTCATATCAGCATTACTTTTATGTGCCATTGGAGGGCTTTCATTTTTAATAATATTCCTATCCATAAATAAAATATAAATGACATAAGTATTCAATATAGTTTTTGGTAAATTTTTTAGTGGCTTTAATTAACCCAAACTATTAAGCAACATGAATATATATTTGTAATAAAAATTAATTTCTCAATGTCAAACTGCCGTACAGATGTAGTATATTGCTAAATATTTCTCATTCTCTTTCTTCTTATTCAAACATATCTTTTTATTAAAAAGGTTAATAGTTATTAGTATATCATGCTAAAGGCCACTTATAGAAAGAATGTGAATTTTGTAGCATTTAAAATTAAAATTTGGCACCTTTTTTCCTGATAAAATTCCATTTTTATATCAATGACCTAGAAGAAAATATTAATGTAAAGTATTAATGTAAAGTATATCTTTGTTTAGCTTCAGATATGTGTGTATTTATGGATATGGCATGGTAGAAGTAAGAAAGAATAGCAAAATCTTGGGCACTTTGCTTCTCTCTTTTCTTATGTTTCTTAGATAATTCTTGAAAAGCAGTTTAATCTCGATTCTATCATCAGTTGTGAATTGAAAGTTAACTTTTATATTTTCTTAGTAATGACTAAGCTTCACAATTTTTAGTTTTCTTACCATTAATATATTCCTATTACTTAGGAAAACATAATAATTCACTTAAACTAATTTTTAGCCATAAGATTAAGTGAATTAATATACACGACCTTTGTCTTACAAGGAGCATACTATTCAGTTAATCCAGAACTAATTCCTATCATTGTAGTATTTTGGATTAAATCATCAGTTTTAATTTTCTTTAGCTGGTAGCCTAACAGTTTGAAAGAAGCTGAAGACTAAAATTTAATCTTATTCTTTAGGTAAAGAATAGATTTTTCAGAATTTACCCAATATCATTTGGGGAGATTCATATGATGTTCATACTGACAGAATTTTAAATAAACATAAATATATGGTACAAATGTGTTTCTCTGGGCTGCTTCCTTCTTTCCCACCAGTAAATCATGGTATCATGATATATTAACGCTGTTTCCTGAAAGAACAAGTATGAAAAAAAGCATTTCAGAAAATTAAAAGCACAGAACCTAGGTATACTGGATCACCACTCAGGGTCTCAAATAGTCTTTGTGTGTTATAACTTTAGGAAATATAGTAATGCAAATTTTAAAATAAAGCACTTCTAGTTCATAGACACCTGTTGTTACTTTTTGAAAAGCAAAGATATTTAAGAAGTAAACCAATAAAGTACTTTTGAAAAATGTGTAAAATAGAGTGCCTAATGGCCTTGTGTAGATATAAGCTTCATCTGTCTGTTCTTGGAAATCCAAAAGATATAGACAAAAAGCAGCAATTTAAGATCATTTACACTGAGTGAAAGGATAAAAAATTGGGGTGCATCTATAAAGCTATGAGGTTCCTCCTGGCAGAGAGCTCTCAAAGAGCCAAGTGGCGATTGTCTTGATGTGTTAACTCTCGACACCCTCAAAGCCCTCTTAGGCCAATGTAAACCACAGATAGTAGGAAGTGGGCAGGATGAGCCAAAGGGTTTTAATGTCTGAAAACAGGTCAGCAGCAGGTCGTATGTGAACTGTAACTGTCGAGTTCTAAGCAGAGTTGTTTTGCTCTTTGTCCCTCAGCAGCAGGAGAACAGAGAAATTTTGAAAGTGTTGCTAAGAAGAGACAATAAAATAGAGGTTGTCTTTTTTTCCTCAGTGCACTGTACTTGGAAGCAATTCTCCCTTATTCAAAACCTCAGAGCCTGGAAACATAAATGCCGACCAGGGTGCTGTGGAGAACAAACAACAGAGATCTTTTAGGTGCTGGAGTCAGAGCAGCCTCCAGAGATCTAAGGAATCAAGGCAGGACCATCAAGACTGAATAGCCATGGAGACTCCTAGTGCTTATAGTCACATTGGTGACATAACCAGGGATTAATAAGCCAATAAGATTTCTGCATTTGTTAACATATGCTAATTCTGGGAACTCTTGGAAAGCCGGAATATTGTAATGTTTAAAAAAGTAGTTTTTGAAATTTGGCAGGCCAGCTCTTCCACTTACTAGCTGTGAGAACTTTGGGAAATGGCTTATCTGCTAAGCCTCAGACAACCTCATCTGTAAAATACGGATGATAATAGCTCTTAACATATAGGATTATTTAATTAAATGACATAATGCAGGTCCTGGTTCATTTTAAGGGTTCCATAAAGTATCTATTAGCATATTATTTTGGATAACATAACATGCGGGTTTTGTTACTTCTGTGTATCAGAATCTAAATGTAGATAAAAAGGAGACTCACGGATTTCTCTGAAAAAGTAAAGTATCTTCCCAACATAGAAATGTGTAGGGGCAAAAAGAGATAACACAGAAAAAAATAAAATTAAAAACAAACCCCTCAGCTAAAATTGGCATCTTTGTATGTTAACACGTGAGATCAGGTGAAGGCTGATGGAACTCTAGAAGAGCCCCTGAGGTCCCAGCTGTTTGGCACCAGGGACCGTTTTCATGGAAGACAATTTTTCCACCAACCAGAGGTTTGAGGGAGATGGTTTAAGGATGATCAGGAACATCACAATTATTGTGCACTTTATTTCTCTTATTATTACATTGTAATATATAATGAAATAATTATACAATTCACCATAGGTGGGGACCCCTGCTGTAGGGGACCCCTCTTTGCCCTCTCTGCAGTGAAGCTTGGAACTATTAACACATTAAAACTCAATTATAGTGGGTTTCTTTAGCCAGAATATTAGAACTTTTCTCCACTTATTTTGTAGTTTTGTGGTTATATTTATCTCATGTGCATGCATTTCTAATGTAAACCACTTGAAATACTCTGAAGGTAGAAACGATGTAAATTCTGTAGAAGGAAGTACAATAAATACTTCTAGAGAGTTATAAGTGGAAATGATAAGCAGGCATAAAATATACTCTAGAATCTATGTGGAGCTGGACTTAAACACCAAAGGAAAAAAAAAGGGACCAGGCAAGAAGGAGCCCATGGCAGGAACAGGAAGTATTTACACATCCCTAAGAAAAGAGGATTTTATGATGTTAGTGAGACGTAAACTCACATGATATTTTAAACAGTTCTAAGTGTTTACCCTACCCATGCAGGATACTCATAGAGTATACTTTGTATTATTTGGTTTGTTTTAATTAACTCTTCTGTTTGCTAAATCCTGAACTGAATTATATCACTCTGATATTTCAAACCTTAGCTGAGTGTGGTGGCACCCACCTGTAGTCTCAGCTACTTGGGAGGGTGAGGCAGGAAGATCACTTGAGCCCAGGAATTTGAGCCTGCAGTGAGCTATGATTGCACCACTGTACTCCAGCCTGGGTGACAGACTAAGACTCTTTCTCTAAAAAAAATAGAAAAAAATAAAATAAAAATTTTGTTATAAATACAGAAACTCAGGTGAGCCCAACCAACCCTCCAGTTAGGGTGCAATACACAAACTGCAGCTGCACACAGGTCCCCAAAGAAAGGCTGGCCTACTCAGGGATCTGGCAGTGGTCATTCATATGCAAGTGATTTAAAACAAATTTACACAAACTGGGCTGGATTTCATCAAATAATTTTCTTTCAAATGGTTCTGACTGCATTTTGTAATTTATAGCTCATTAATTTGACATCCTATAAGCATACCTTGTACATGTCATTTTGCATTCAATGTAACTCACTCAGGCTTCAGATTGTAGTTTTTGTTCTACACTCTCTAACTTGATTATCTGCTTTGCTTAAATTCAGTATACTATTATTCATTTTAAAGTGGGCTTCGACTAAGATTTTTTTCCTAACAATAAAGCACAGATAATTTTTCCTTATTTTATATGTACTGTTTATTCAATTAGTGAAGCATGAACAACAAATAATTATTGTCATTTCTTTTATGCAGTTGATATACAAAATTGTAATTAAATAGGGAATTCTCAATGCATTTACAGACACTATAGCAATTGCCAAGGCCATTGCACAAAACCACAAATGGAAGAAAAATCTCATTATACTGAAAAATTAAGTGAGGGAACAGAGTCTTCTGAATTACTGTGTTTACAGTTTTATCTTTTGCCCTGTTCTCAAGTTGAGACCATTAAAGCTTTCAACAACAAAAATTTATTCCACAAACATGGACTTTATCTGTACAAACTAGATTCATACTGAAAAATTTATGTCAAATATTTTTTTGCCTATAAGGAATATTCTTAAATTTAGCTTTATAAATTCCTCTGGGTACTAATATAGTTTACTGTTACAGTTCCTAAAGTAATACTGCATGGAGATGCATAATGAATGCCTTTTGATGATGCACTGACATTTCTAAGAAATGCCTTTGCCTCAAATCAATCCACTCAAACCAGCGAATGATTTGACATTCAAAGCTTCAGGAAACACTACATGAATATTGTTCTCATTGTACAATAAAGATTCAATCATAGAACTGTCATAGGAAATTGAGATTCTGCCTTATGTTTTAAAGTTAATCTGCTAGAGTTATTCATTTATTTTACTTGTGAAATAACTTTTACAAGTAAGAAAGCCTTTAGATGTGTTCCTAATTTTAATGAGGTCTGCACTGTCTTTTATATTGTTTGAGCTAAAATATTAGCAATAATATCATAGTCAATGAATAAAGTCAACCATCTATGATAAACATGGTGTTCTACAACAGACATATATAACTCATTTTCATGATTACATATTACTAATTCCTGGAGCTATTAAACAGAACTTTTTAACATTATGTAAAATCTCTGTTATTCTTTCTGTAAATAGACTAAAAAGCAGCTCAACTTTGTAATGACACGATATAGAATTGGTGGTGGTAAGTCACATGTATACTGACTTTTATATGAACACTAGCCAAACTTCTCTATTATACATCTGAACCAAAGCTAATGATTAACAGGATGCTTTCCATTCTCAAAGGTACTTGGATGCACAACTTCATATCTCATAATCTCCAGGTCCTTGTTATTATAACTTGAGGTCTCTGGTCATAATTTAATTAAATTAAGCCTGTATTTTAAAATTGTAAGCTCCAAATGTTTCTATCTTCTTAGACAATATAGAATTTCTGAAAAAAAATTATCAGATCGCTATAATAACTATTATTGTTAGTGGATGACTTTCAGTGTGTTAGACCCAGTTCTGAGCACTTTAAATAATTTATTTCATTTTTTCCTCATAATAACTCTACACATTCTGTGCTATTATTATTTATTTCCATTTTTACAGATATGGAATTTAAGCATAAAGCTAGTAAGTAACTGGCTTAAATTACATCACAGAGGTAGGATTTGAATCAGGTAGTCTCACTATAAAGCCCACTAATTTGGTGATTTATAAGGTCAGGACATTCATGTAATAAATTCTCTCAATACGATTGCTATGCAAGAAAGAAATAATGCTATGATCATATTTCTAAGTGGAATTAGCAACATGTAACTTATTAAATGAAACTTTTGCCTTACATGTATTTATTATCTAAAATATTTGTTAGCCACTGTGTTAGACTAGGTCTGTAGCAGCCATAGATTATATTTCACATATTAAACTTTTAGCCTATTTCTTTAATCTTTTATTTATTCTTTCTTTATTTAATTTACTTAATTTCAGCCAGTAGGAATGTGTAAAAGAAATAGCATTCAGAAGTATCAATTCATTTTAAACTAATCATATGCTCAATATGGATGCAAATTAATTTTTATTGATCTACATCTAGACAAATGCCTTTCTGTTCAACTTGTATCTGCTCTATTTTCCTTATAGAGGGATAAGTGTATACACATGTTTTAGTATGTTGAATTTTAAAAACAATTTAGCCCTCAGATGTAGGCCTAGGTGGGAAGAGATCTCACATAAGTGAATAAGATCTATTGAAGACATGGAGAATATATTATACCTTTTATAACAATTGCATTTTATAAAACAGACCAAGTGGCACAATATAGAATGTAAGGGTACTACAGATATTTCCATTTTAAGAAATGTCGCAAGTTTCTATGACCTTGTCTACACCAAAGTACATCTCTTTTAGAGAATGATTCATGTTGTAGAATCTAAAATCTACTACCTATACTTTTTTTTTAATCTTTCACATGGGGTAGCCTTAAAGTATTATGATGATATAAATTAACTGAATTATGTGCATCAGTAATTGAAAATATATGAAATGTGAATGGCATGATTATATGATCATATCTAAGACATGCCGATTTTGCTGAAGATTTCTCTTTGTAATATAAAATTTTCACTTTACTAGGGATTTTGAAAATTCTGGTAAAATGGAATGTGATGTATTCTCCTGTCATAGGGTATAGATATTTTAAAGGTAACTATATTCTTTGTGGGACTCATGGAATAATTTATAGTGTCTCAGAACTGAATATGTTATTAAAGTTTTACTTATTTGAGTTTATTACTCCATTTTATTTTTGATGAGTTCATTTTATATATATTTTAGGAGAAAACTGTCAAGGCAGAGATTTATGTTATACTTTTATTAAAAAAACTATAATACTTTCCTTAAGGCAAGATAATTTTAAAGGAATTGGCTAAATTGTATTAATAATATATATTTATGTGTATATATTATGTATGTATAATTATTATTTTATATATTAAATATATATCTACATATATGTAATTAACATATCTATTAATAATGTAATATACATTACATTTTATTAATATGTAAAATATAATATGTCTGATACATATGTAATTGATTTGCCAAGTAAGTAATTAAAATGTTTCATTGTATATGTTATCACATACTCATTTCATTGGTAATTTTCCTGAATATTAATACTTTAAATTTTGTCATATCAAGTTACTTCATCTACCTTTGACCCAGACACTGCTTTCCTGGAAGATAGAATTTAGTGAAAATTTATTAATGTGTAATGAATCCAAAAGTGGTAGTAAGGGTGTCAGGCAGATATCCATCATGCTGAGGGGTTAATATCTGTATCTGCATTACATTCTAATTGATGGCTCTGTCTGATGTTTGAAAAGCGTTAAATTGCTGATGTGCCTGTGATGGAATGCCTATTGTCACGCTAAAGATGAAAACTCTGCCTCATCATTGCAGTTGGTTTTTAAATGATTTATAGAGAAATGACTTTGAATGTTTGTATTAGAGGTCAGAATTAGAGATCTCACATTTCTGTAGTCACTTCTGTGTGCCAAGTCTTTCTTTAGCATAAACCATTCTCTATAATTTAATTTAAAAAAAAAACCTTTAGAGAGAGAGAGACACTGATTCATTAAAATGGGAGAAAAAAAACTAGAGAACTGCATTGCGACAATATCTGAGCAAATTAATCTACAATGCATAGCTGAACAGTTAAAGAAGTAAATATCATAATATCATGTCAAGGTAGCAGTGATTTATTGATGTTTAAGCCAAAGAAGAGAAGAATTGAGTAGTGTTAGGAAACTGCAGCTTATAATGCACATTAAAATAAATGTATTTCTGAGATATTTCACATTAGTTTATCAGCAACTTTTTAGTCACTTTTTTTTTAAATATAAGTCATTTAAGGAGTATGTAAACATCCCTTTCCTCCATTCTAACAGGGTTATTCAAATTTGGACCTCAGTTTCTTCTTTTGTAATGTGACAGAATTAGAATCATGTATTTTAGAGATTCTTTACTACCTTCTATTTTTCCTTTCCTCTCATATTTTTTTGTAACTATTTTCTTTAAACCAAGTGTGATTCTGTTTTTTTTCTCTTTCAGTTCATCAGCCATCACCTAGCCTATCTGAATATTTATCACTGATTTCCATATGCTACTCCATTTCTCTTGTCTTAATGTGACCAAAGACAGAATTCAAATGCTGCACTTTCTTGAACGATTTTGGAAACAAGGGCAAAGTAGAAGGGAGAGAGGAAGGGAAGGAGGTTGGGAGGGAAAAAGAAACCATATGCAGAGCCATTTCTGATGTCTTAATACAAACCAAATAACACCTGCATGATAACATTTAGTAAATCATGGTGATTTTTATATTTTAGTCTCTATGCATCGACCAAGTATAAAAAAGCAAAAAACAAACAACTAT
>RJWJ010011086.1:7016-45366 GCA_004363605.1 Indri indri
AAATCCTTTAATTGTATCAAAAACATCTTAAATATGAAGTCAGAAATTTATTAAAGGATAAAAGGATTAAAGTGAAGAATATGGCACAAGTAAATTTAAACCCTGGTACATTTAACAAAAATCGTTATTCCTACTTAAAATCCCAAACTGAACAGATCAGGTTAGAATCTAAGATAATTAACCAGTAGATAAAAAATGACCTGATCTGACTCTTCACTATAAATGAACTAGAAATATATAGTATAAAGTAGATACATAATAAAACCATAAATGTATACTTCCATACAATAAAAAGAATTCTATATGTAACTTAATATTTGCTGATTGGCATCATTTCACAACAGCACATCCCCATTAGAGAGTCAAAACTTTAGTTTTGTTATCTTACTTTATAGTAAGAATGAAGTATAAGGTTGGCTCAAACCAACAAACTGAATATAAATGCATACCAGTAAGTGGTATATAGATTACATTAGTGGTCCATATTTTAATATATTTCACATTGACCCAATTTCATCTTGCAAGCCTATGAACAAAATTAAACATCCTTTCCTTAGGCTTAATTTGGATACTTCCAATGAAAAAGTCTTTTGGTAAACAACAACGAAAAAATTTAGGCATGTCCAATTGTAAACATTTATTTTCTTGTGTTTCTGAACCTTTTTGAAAGATTTGTCCATATACGAGATCTGAAGCCTAATTATTTTTATTATGATTTAGAAACTTTAAAGCCATAGATATAAATTTTGAAACATTTTTTAAAAAGAAAACTAAAAATGCAAAAGACTACAATGTACAACTTTGGCTGAAAAAAATTGGAAAATTCTCTGTGGTACTCTTTTTGAACACTATTTCCTTCTATTCTTCCTGACAGAATTTCAGGATGATATAGTGATTACAAACATACAAGATATAAACAATGAAAGAAGCACAATAATCATGAATAGTGTCTTTGAAAACATCTGTGTTTTTCCTATCCATTAAAATCCAAAGTCTAAAAAGAGTTACTATAGATGTGTTTATTATTAAACCAACTCCTATTCAAACAGCATTAGTATGTAATTGTCACTCTCCATTCAGTAAGAGGAAGCTGAACCTTAATTAAAATATACTTCCTTACCAGTTATCAAAGGTGAGTAATGACATGGATGGAAAGTAATAAACCTCAATATTTTCTATACACAAACCTATATGCCAAACATTACTCACCTCTGATTCACAATGAGAAAGGACCTCTATATTTCCATTGTGATCATAAACAGAAACGCTGATAGGATTTCTCAGAGACAATAAACACGTGTTGTAATTTTATGAACTATTTTCTTTTCTAAGAAAACAGACTGTTTGGGGATGAAAGTAAGGAATTTACACATGACCAAATTCTACCACTTTTCTACTCTCATTTCTGGAAAATAGTTGGGACAGATAGTTCCTGATTCTGGAAATCACTTACCTTTGCTCTAAATGACATACAATATCTAATAATCTACAGGCCCCAAATGTTTCAAAGTATTCAGACTTATTCCCATTGACTTAGAATGTCAAGTCTTAAAAATTATTTTGACTTCACATTTCTCCTGTCAAGTTTCACTTTCCACCCTACTTGATGCTTTCAAGTCTTCCAGCATGCATGTGCTGTCCTTAACTTGATTCAGTTAAACACTGCAATTTTAGAGTTCTTTGTACAGCTGCTTCTGCAGTCTGGATAATTAGTGTTTCGTAAAATGAAAATAAACAGAAAAATATCTCCCTAATTCAAATGTTATTTAAAGAAAAGCCTACATAAAACTGCTGCAAGCAGGACACATACAACACATTTTATTTCAAAGGGCTGAAATAATGCCATGTACATCAGAAAACTCAATTTTCCAGTGACTAATTACTCAATTTGTTCTTTCGGCTTATTCATCATGCCTATTTTTTTACTATTTAATTACTCAAAATATCAGAAATTGAACACAGACTAAAATTAGCTCCTACTTTAATTTTTCATTGATATTAGTAATAGAACAGGAGTTTTGCTGGGCAAATATTAATAGTTTACAGAAAATCAGACAACCCCCAGTGATGTTCCCCAATGTTTCCTGTAAGTCCACGACATGTTTTTTCTGAAGATTATCAACAGCATTCCAACTGTCAGATTCATTGGCTTCTTTTTGGTTTTCTTCTTCTTACTTACAGCAACTATTTCTTGGAAACACTATTCCAAACCTCTCAGACACAATGCCTTCTGGAGAATATGCTTTTAATGTAATGTATCTCAACTTTCTCAATTGTAATGCTATCGTTTTATAGCAATTGTTTTGTAATACTGGCATCACTAACCTGAGTTGAAATATAGTCTCCCTATAAATATATGCACCCCCCATTAATATAATGCCCTAATTGTAACAAAGTAGAATTAACATAGTGTCAAAATAATCCCTTATGTTATCATATGGGTTGGGATTGTGATGAAGTCCCACCAAAACAAAAACGACAATGGATAATACTAAATATTTTTAACATACTTAGAGATACCTCAATTTTGTCTATTGCTGCTAATTTAATATTTGTCCTTAGTCTCTTAAAAGAATCCCAAAATGTCCTCTATCTATTCACTTAACACTACTTTCATTGCTTTTGTAGTGTTTGTTCTTTAATACTGACTCTCTTTTCAACTCCATATGAGTTGAAAACGCAATGAAACATTAGGGAGAAAAATATGAAGTCTATAATTCAATAATTTGGAGAGAATATATTTAATTTTCTCTCTTCATAATGATCTTCTTAATTCTGGTCTTTTCTCGTAACTTCTTATAAAAACTTGGCAGTACAATATTATTATATGAGAAGTCTTCAAAAAAGTTCATGGAAAATGCTGAGGAAAAAACTACACATGGACTTAAAAATTTTTTTTTGCACCAAAATAAACTTGTACTAACTTGTAAAAGCATTTCTGAACAGGATCTAACTAACTAAGAAAGATGAGACATCAGTTTGAAAAGATCCCCTATCAGAGCCTATATGAATTCTGCTAAAATTGAAGCAAGAACAAATGTCAATTTTATGGTGAACTTTGGGTGGAAGAATAGTGAAATCATCGATTCTGTATGAGAAATTTATGGAGACAATGCCCCAAAGATTAACAGTTGAATAACTTGTTTTAGAAAGGCATGAGACAATATTGAAGATGAAGCCCACAGCAGCAAACCATCCATATCAATTTTCAAGGAAAAACTTCATCTTGTTTGTGCCCTAACTGAAAAGGACTAAACATTAATAGCACAGACAATAGCCAAGCCCATAGACAACCCAATTGGTTCAGCTTGCACAATTCTGACAATAAAATTAAAGTTAGGCAAACTGTCCACTAGATGGGTGCCAAAACTGTTGTGCTGCAGATCAGCTGCAGACAAGAGCAAAGCTTTCAGTGGAAATTTTAAACACTGGGATCAAGATCCTGAAGCATTTCTTTGAAGTAACAAGAGATGAAACATGGCTTTACCAGTACAATAGTGAAGCCAAAGCACAATCAAAGCAATGACTACCGAGAGTTGGAAGTGGACCAGTCAAGAGCAAAGATCGTGGCAATAGTATTTTGGGATGCTCAAGGCATTTTGCTTCTTGACGTTCTGGAGGGCCAAAGAACAATAACATCTGTTTATTATGACAGTGTTTTGAGAATGTCAGCCAAAGCTTTAGCAGAAAAACACCCAGAAAGCTTCACCAGAGAGTCCTTATCCACCATGACAATTCTCCTGTTCATTCCTCTGATCAAACATGACAATTTTGCCAGAGTGTCGATGGGAAATCATTAGGCTTCCACCTTACAATGAAGTACTACAGATCTCTATGGACCTCCCTCTACAACACACAGAAGCTGCCCTGTACCAGGTGAGATGGCGTGGCAGGTGGAGCAAACATCAATCAGCCCTCCCTCTTCTCAACGGCTCTAATAACTACCTTCTGCCCTACTGTTATCACAGAAAGTTATCTATGGCTAATTCGTCTATAGAACAAGCATATATAAACCAATCTTGTTAATTGTGTTTAAAATACATGCCCTTGTAACTTTTAAAATGTTTCATCTCTATTCCAAGAACTTCATGAGGACTGAAACTGTGTTTGAAGCTTGTACTCCCCACAGTGCCCAGAACAGTGCACAGTACATAAAAGACACTGAGCACTCAGAAAATAAGCTAGACAATCAGACTTAAAATGAATGAAAATATCTGAAAGCAAATTTAAAATGCAAAACTTTTAAGTTGAACTATATGAAATGAAAACACTGTGGAATGAGATACATCTTTTAAGAATACACAATTTAAACAAAATATTTTTGTTTTTTATTAGTTTAAGCTTGGTGTCTAAAACGATATAGACATTTTATAATGAGAAAGACATAAATTTAAGTGAATTGAGAATGTCTGCAAGGCTGCTGAAGATCAAGAACTTAAAGGTATGGCTCAAGATTCCCAATTCAGTATTCCATCCATACTTTTTCACTTACATACAATTCCTCTCTCACTGCAATAAAAATTAGAAAATGATACAATTGTGCTGATGTGTTTGATATGGATCTGACTCAAAGCAAGCTCTTTAAAAGCAATTATACATATAATGTTAAAAATAAGTCTCCATTTCTTTGGCTATCACCTTGCTATACCATGTTACCACTCTACACGCATCAATAAAAATTATATACACATATCAACATGCATGTGTGTATGTACATGTTTATATGCATAATTGGTATGTTTTTTATAAGTAAACATTTCTAGCCCTATTTAGTTTATATATTTAGTTATAAATCCCTTAATTTGCAGGGGTGTGGGTAGCAAAAATATATACATAGCCTAATATCAACACTCTTCTATTATCATGGTAGGCAGCATCTGATATGGCTCCCAGTGATCACCACCCTCCTGGCATTCATGCACTTATGTAATCACCTCCCCTGAATGTGGGTGGAACTTAGTGATTTGCTTCTGGTGAACAGAACACAGCAAAGGTGATGGGATGTCACTTGGTGATTGTATTACAGAAGACTGACTTCTGTCTTGCTGGTTCTTTCTCTTGCCCACTTTCTTGCTTGTTCTGATGTTGTGAGACAATGGAAAGGTCCCTTGTGGCATGAAACAGAGGCAGGCCTCCAGCCCACGAAGCGTGAAGAACTGAGGCCTCAGTGCAACAGCCCACAAGGAACTGAATTGTGCCAACAGCCAGGTGAGTGAATGAGGGAGGGGATCATTCTCAGCAAAACCTTCAGATGATTGTTGCCTTGATAGAGACCAGGCCAGAGGACCCACGAAACTGTGGGATAAATGTTTTAAACTACTAAGTTTGGCTTATGTGGTAATACCTAACAAATACATTGTTTGAAGAATTAGGTCATTAATTTTCCATGGTAGTACACTCTTTAAATCAGAGGTTGCTTCTGTTCATTTTCATAAAGTTGCATCATTTACCAAAAAATAAAAAAGGAAGCCTAGGTACAAATGAACAGTTATATAAAAGAAATAAAATCCACGTTTGACAGATCAGTAGGGTGACTATAGTTAACAATAATCTATTGTACATTTCAAAACAGCTAGAAGATAATAATTCAAATGTTCCTAGTATTAAAAAAAGATAAATATTCAAGGTGAAAGGTATCCCAATTACTCTGATTTGATCTTTATACATTATATGAATGGATCAAATTATTACAAGCACTTCAAAAATATATTATGTATCAATAGAAAAAAGGTCTGTTGCAAAGGTCTTGTATTCAATACTGCTTTTCATTTATATATGTCTACATAAAATGAGTTTACTGCCACTCTCTAATGAGTTTGCCAAATAAGACTAACCAAACTCCCTAAAACAATTTTGTTTTTCCAACTTACACAATTTTGAAGACATTTTATGACCTTCATATTTTCCCAAAGAATGACTAAGTCTAAACAATAAAAACCAAAACAATATTGAAAGTGAAAAATATTTAGTCTCATAAACATTCCCACATCAAAAAAGCCTGATTACTCTGAACAGGGTATTATGGGTTTCTGTAAACAGATTTGGTGTTGCATGTTTGGTGTGCATGCCATATGATTCAGTGCCATGGAAAGTATTGTGTGTTTAGTAAATAATTCCCAGTTAAATTCCAAGTAATTGCTCATTGCAGGAAGCAAAATTTCTAAGTCTAACCTCACCCATGATTATCATAAAAAATTCTTTGTTCTGCTACTTGATAGCATATGCCCATTTGTTCTCCAAATGATCATGCACACTTAAGGGATGATGCCTAGATCTAGAGGACACAGAGCAAATGGGGGCCCATGAGGTGGAAAGACTGGTGCCAGCTGTACCCTATACATTCATATCTTCGGGTTCAAAGGTATATTAGAGAAGTTAGACCTGTTCATGTATTTCTTGACGTATCATTGTGAGTTCACCTAAGATAATTACAAGGGGATTCATAGTCAAGAGTTTACTGGATATTCTTTACAGCTGTAGTGTCCAACCCCTGAGCCATGTACGGTACCAGTCCTTGGCCTGTTGGGAACTGGGCTGCACAGCAGGAGGTGAGCAGCAGGTGAGTGAGTGAAACTTCATCTGTATTTCCAGCAGCTCCCCATTCCTCCCATCACCACCTGAGATCCACCTCCCGTCAGATCAGCAGTGGCATTTGATTCTGCATTATGGTGAGTTGTATAATTATTTCATCATATATTTCAAGTAATAATAATAGAAATAAAGTACACAATAAATGTAATGCACTGGAATCATCCCCAAACCATCCCCCCCGTACACCCTGGTCTGTGGAAAAATTGTCTTCCATGAAACCGGTCCCTGGTGCCAAAGAGGTTGGGGATCGCTGCTTGACAGTACACAGAAAATCTCTAAAACTCAAACAGAGAAGGGCAACAGTATTTATCTCATCAAGTAGAGTGATCTGGTTTATACTTTGTGATACAAGACCAATTTACACAGCTTTACTTAATATTGTTACACAAATCATTTCATCATTAGATATCCTGTTTTGAGATTCATGAGATTTATACAATGATTCCCACAAAACTACAACTTTTAAAAAAACAAAAACTCACAAAACTGCTTTGGAAATTTTCTTCCTTTTTTTATGCCTTCAGGATCTATAGTAGCAGGAACAAAAGAAAAGGTGGAATTCAGGAGAAGAGAGAGGGTAATGGAGCTCCTCCTCTGTTTCATTCTCTGACCTCTCCAGTACTTGGTTTCTGTAGCTCTGCCAACCGGTGCTGACACTTCCCCAACACCCCCATCCTATTAAAATATTCACTAAGCCAAACATTATTTTCCAAAGTCCTATTTCCCACTGTATCAACCTTGGTGGAATGACAGCTCAGGGAAGAAGGAAAAAGAGAAAGTGGACAGACCAAAATGGTACACAACTCTGTGCCATGCTGCCATGTTTAACATTTTCCTCAGAGTAATGCCCTTGTTGTTTTTCACTTTGTTTTTATTCAGATGTCTGATAAAAGAACAGTTCCCTCTGTGAACTTTACTAAAATACATAAACTATAATGAATAATTTCTCAGTAAAATAAAGAAAATAGTACAGGTGAAATTTTTGGTCCCATACGGTGAGGAAAAAAAACCAGGTTCAGTTCCAGAACCGTGTGTTGGACTGAGAGAAGCACTATGTGCATGGACACAGCCAGCACACCCCTCTATGTCTCCATCTTTTCAGCCAACACAGACTTTAATGCGGAAGTGCTGACGTCTGCATTTTATAAAGGGAGAATCTGTGACCTAGAAAACTTATGTTACCTGTCTAAGGTCATATAGTTAGTTTTCAGTTTGAAGGGGAATAGACATTAATTCAGTGGAAGAAACATCCATTATAATAGTTATGGGAAAATTTTAAACCTTGAACCTGTGTGTTTCTGTCTCTAAATCCCTGAGCATGCAAAAGGCACAGGTTAAATATAAAACTGCTACAGGACTTCATAAATTTATAGACTTTAAAATTGTTACTACCATAAAAGTTCATATTTAAAAATTTATTTAAAAATGTGTATCTGAAATATTTGCATAAAAAGGCATCATACAAATATTTTAGAGTTTAACAAAATTAAGACAGAAAACTCTAAGCTGTTGACTTGAGCCATCCATACTGGAAATATCATCAGAACACATTCCCAAAACAATTTTATATCATGGACCTCAATCATGACTTGCATGGCAAAGTTAGATTAACAATGACAAATTAAGAATAATATTTTATAAACAGAATAATTTAAATACTTAGAAAGGGACTAAGATCTTTGATATGGATTAAACTATGAAACCTCATTTTAATTATCCACAGTTATGTTTATATGGTTATTTTTTTTCTTTCCTAACACTCAATGTGAGGGTTTATATGGTTATTTTAGAAAGAGGGATAGGGCCTGGTTTAAATTTATTCAACAAATTGTGAAGGTATATTTTATGGTGCACTTCTAATCTAGAGCACATATTTCAAATCTTTCCAGATTGATTTATAACATAAGGAACTGAGCATTGGATGATAAAGTCAGAAAACTGAACACTATGTATAAATGGCAAGGCCAGTAACATGATCTGTAAGTTTAAGCTATCCACGAAGGGGTTATTTTAAACGATGAATTTTCTTTTTGATGTTGCAAGATTATTTTAAAATAGATTTTGAAAAAAACTTATTTGATCCTTTACATCGACATAGCTAAGGAATCAGGGATATTCAATAATTTAGTAAATCTCTCTTTGATCCGAAAACACTATGTACATACAGAGTATATCTGGAGTTCAGCAAAGTATTTGGCAGGGTTTCTTATGATAGTATTAAAATATGGAAAAACTGCTGAAAGATTATAGTTAGATGCATTTGTCATTGGATTATCAAAGAAGGATTGGTAATTAATCACTCACAACATTGTAGAACATTTATTTACATTATAGATACTAGAGAAGGGATCAATCCTTAGTCTTTTCCAAATCAATATTTTTTCTAAAGGTACACATGAAATATAGACATCTAACCTGCAAATTATATGAAAGAGAAAATTATAGCTAATGCATTGCATGCTATGTTCTGAATCAAAAACAATAACAAAAGGTGGAAACAGTAGAATAAAACTAAGTTTAAATTCACCAAACACAGAAAGTCCTATGTGTGTGTAAAAAAATGTCTAAACAAACACAAATGGGGATTAGCATCATCATATGTTAAATTTTTTAAAAGCTTAAGTAATTCTATTTAACTATAAACATCATATATGTTAACACTGTAAAGGTACAGCCAAAAAAATATCAAAGGCTGTGTACAGTATCAGAAATATCATATACAGAACAATGTAGGTCTTCTTTGAAGAAAAAAGAAACACATGTATATGGCACATACTTTGAATTCAATAATATGTTCTCCTCTAAGGAGTAGCTATTAAACTGAAAACTTATCCAAAGAAGAAACACTTGATGCTTATGAAAAATGGTGAACTAGAAAGGCTTCTCTAATCTAAGACTTAAAAGGATACATAGTAACTATCTAGAAAAATATGTTAATGGCAATTATAAGGAAGGATTAGATTTCAGGAGCAAAGTCTAATGTACAAACACTACAAAAAGTTGTATCTCACAGCCCCATGAAAAGCACAAACCAACACCTTTTCCATTTGTAGTTCTTTTCAGCCAATAGAAGTTCCAACTTAGTGCTGACAGAACACCTAAATTAACTAAATGGAAAAATTCATACTGAAATAAGACTGTGTCCAGAAGGTAGTGGTTTCTTTACATAGGAACACTACTTGTGAGTAGTCTTTTCCAAAAGTTGCCTCTAGGGACCATTAATCTTATGAGTTGTCTGTGGTTAAAGGGTTACACAAACAAATGAAAAACGGCATGCCCTCTTTCTTCAATTTGAAGATGTGAAATGTTCATTAGTATGTTAAAGATTTGTGAGAAGCTCTTCATTAAAGAAATCTGTTTAACTCTTTTGACGTTTCCTAAACTTTTTAACCATACCTTTTTAATAGGATATCTGGTGGACATCCCCGGGTCCTTGGGTAAATATTCTTTTGGATGGAATTATGCATTGGACAGTGTGTTAGGCTATTGAGTCAACTCACACCTGTGTCTTTAAGGACAAAAGAAAGCCCTGTATCTTAAACATTCTCACATACTTGAAATATCTTCACTATTGTGTAATATTTTTAAGAAGAGAACAAGCAATACATAAATAAGATATCTTTGCTCCCTAAAATGATGAGAGAGATATCTTAGAGACTTATAGGCTTATCTCCTTCTCCGCTTTTGGTAGCTTAGTAAGAGAGCTGGCTTAGCAGGTCCTCAACTCAAAATAACAAGGGTCTGATACCAAGCAACGGGCTCCAAAGGCTTCTCCTTTCCAACAAGTCCACTTTTCCAGTCAGGAAGCTTTCACAGGTACAAAACCACATTGATAGGTATCCCGCCCCCTAAATACATAGAGCATGCCAGATGTGGGAGTACTTTCTATTAAGGCTGCCAGATTTAGCAGATAAAAAACACATGATGCCCAGTCAAATCTGAATTTCAGATAAAGAATTCTTAATGAAAGTATGTTCCATGTAATATTTGGGACATACTGGCACTAAAAATTGTTTAACTGAAATTAAAATTTAACTGATCATCATATATTTTATCTGGCAACACTACTCTGTACTGGAAAGTGAACTACAGTGCATGCACACCCATTGCCATGGGACATTGAGAGTTCCAGGAATTGTATAACGTGCTCCCATTTCTCTGATTTTCAGATTTGCCTCAATAAACCACTTTCTATTTTCACAAAGCGGCATCAGTAGTGTGTGTCCATGACTTATTTGTACAACATAAGGAAAATAAGTGATTTATCTTCCCATCATAATAATCTGGAGTACAACCAAGAGAGACAATTTATTAAGGAGAAAGTATTCCTGGACTGAGGATACAGACCTGAGTTCTCATTGTTATTCTGCAAGTTATCCATCCTTAGCAAATACACATGTCTCCTTGGACCTTGGTTGTCCTGACTTCAGTAGCCCCTACGGCATTAATATTTTACAATTCCATTATGATAAGTAACTGAAAATTTGCCTTGTTTGTGATGACTAAACTGAGGTTATATTTACATATTTTGGAAGCAGAGAAAACCACCACCTCAAAGTTTAAAAAAAAAAAAAAAACCCAAGAGTCTGGCTAAAAGATGGTCTTTATATTTAGTTAAAATCCATTGTTTCGAAAGAAATGTTATCCGCAGGCTAAAAATGCTAAAAATAATTTCATAAACAATAGCTGCTATTCATCACCCATATATAACTTTAAATATCTGTCATTTTCTAGACAGTCAGTACCAAATCACTTTTATTCAAGATCACTAAAAAAAAAACAGTTGACTGTTTAACTTGTTAGACTCCTGTGTGGTACCTCCAAGAAACTATAAAGTGTTGTACAAGTCCGATGAATGAAATCTATGCACAAAGGGTAAATTCATCTTCTCTAATAGATTCTCTAAATACTTTGTTTTAAATAGCATTTCTTGGCACAAAGAATCTATAATAATAGCTCATTTTCCCTTCAGTGTAACTAACTTACTGCTATTAAAGACAGTGACAGTAAATGCATCTCTCTAGTTAAGTACCATGCTCTCTTAAGATCTAAATGCCAGGCATTGCTTTCAAGTGATTAACATGTTAGGGGAGAAAAACACTTGACTACCAATATCTTTAACAAACACAAAAATAAGCAATTCCAATTACATGGAAGTAATTGGCCAAGAGTTGTGACCTTATAGGGTTGCCAGTTAAATAATTCAGTTAAATTTGAAATTCAAATTTCAAATTCGGAACATACTTACAAAAAAATCTTTGTTTACCTGAAATTAAATTTACCTGGGAATTCTGTATTTTTATTTACCAAATCTGACACTCCTATGTGAAATACCTAGTACGAGATATTTGCCAACTTATATCTTTTTTGTCCTAATCGAAACACTTGTTTCGATTTTTCTTTTTCTCCTAGAGTCAAGAGGTTCTGCTATTACAGCACACACACAGATGAGTAATTTTCCAGCCACAATTTTCCACAATTAATACTCTTCTGCTTTTAACAAAATCAAGTTTTCAACATTAAAATCATAGTCTACTGATCATATATTCTGAAGATATCAACATTTTACCTACCTGTTGGTAACATATGAGAAGGCCACATAACAAAATATTTCTTTTTCTCACTTCCTTCGCAAATTCCCTAATCCACATTAGGTTTTCCATTTTCTTACCGAGAGGTACTAATTTAACGTCAAAAAAATGTACCTGCAAAATATAGAAGGCAACATTTAGAAAATCATTTCCTTCAAAATTCTCTCGAAAAAATAAAATAAAGAAGCTCAAAAACATATGATTACAATGTTGCAATTATTTTTATTAATGTGTTAATTTCCAGTTGTGCTTCAAATCATAAATATTTAATAAGACTAATGAATCTTCCTTTATAAATACAGACACAGTAAACACTCATCAGGAACACGAATGTTGAAAAATATAAAATGTTAATATTCTATTTTAACTCACAGTAGAGTAAAATGTCTAAAATATATGATTTCATCAAATCATTCAAGTTAATTCATTGTTTGTAACTAGGCTAGATAGAAATATACATTGTTATATATGCTAAGAAATTAATATAAATAAAATTCAAGGGAAGTGATTATCCAATTAAGTAATTTAAGTTTTTTTTAAAAAGAATCCCTTTCAAAATAATAACTGGCATCTCTAACAAATAATTATTCATTTCTTAAGGTAAACCCAGAGGGCTTTTACATAGAATATTTTTAAGTAGAATTAGTGTTTTTCTTGAAAATATTTAGGTGGCCATTCTTTAAACTGTTAAAAGTATCATTATTGAAACAAATTTGTACATAATTGTGGGGTACATGTGATATTTTGTGACATACACAGAATGTGTAATGATCAAGTCAAGGTATTTAGGGTATCCATCACCTCAAGTGTTTATCATTTCTGTATATTGGGAACATTTCAAGTCCTTCTTTTACCTGTTTTGAAATATATGTTATTAGCTATAGTTACCATTACTCTGCTATCAAATATAAGAACTTATTCCTTCTATCTAACTGTGTGTTTGTGCCCATTAATCAACCTCTCTTCACCTCTGCCCCTCACTCCCAACACACACCCTTCCCAGCCTCTGGTATCCATCATTCTACTCTCTACCTCCATGAGATTAACTTTTTCAGCTCCCACTTATGAGTAAGAACATACAATGTTTGTCTTTCTATACCTGGGTTATTTCACTTAACATGACTTCCAGTTTCACCCATGTTGCTGTAAATGACAGGATTCCATTCTTTTTTACGGATGAATAGTACCCTATTATGTATGAGGGCTGTCCAGAAAGTATCCAGCCACTGTTAATATAACAAGAACATATTACGTGGCTGGACACTTTCTGGACAGCCCATGTACATATACCACATTGTCATTATACATTCATCCATTGATGGACACATAGGCTAATTTCATATCTTTTCTATTTAAGTATCTTTTATTTAAATTTTAAAGATGTCAGAGGGATCTTCCCTCATTTCTCCAAACTATTGAGATTTTACAATATTGTTTCTTATGGGACATAAAAGACCTTAAGCACAAAAACAGCCCCAAAAGAAACAATTTTTAAAATACAAATGCACACACAGAATTAACACTCAAATATGTGTATTCTTTTGCAATATCAAATTTTAAAAACTCAATTATAAAATGTTTTATATGTATTTATTAACTAGAAGTACTTTAAAATACATGCCACCCTCATACTCTTACACAAATCCCTTTGCTTTCTCTTTGCTTATGCTTATGGAAATACATTCTACAGAAAACACACAATAAAACACCTTACTGTGTTCTTTCTGTAACACGTGGAAATAAGATTTTTTTTTCCACCCATTACATTTCATTTTTCTTTTCCAAGAAAGAGTAACATCTATTTTTAAAGAGCATTAACAATAATGTGTAATACATATTAATTTAGTAGATATTCAATACCATTTCTTGGAACTTTTCATTAAACATAGGTTAAGTAAAGACACAGACATACAGCTACTTCCTCCTGAAATCTAAGATGATGATAGACTTTAAAATTCCCATAAGGAAATCAAAGGAATAGACAAAGGAAGAAAAGTAAAGTTTTAGAAGACAAAAAGAAAGAGAAGTTTTCAGGTTTTTCTATTTGCTAAACAGCTGAAGTAGAGGTGATATGACCCTGTGACCTTGGGTTCACCTTATCCTAGCTCTGTTTCTCTGGAAACGCATAAAGGTGAAATTTCAGCTGTTTTACCAGGCAACATTGCTTATGATAAAAATAACACCTGTCTGGTGAACCGCAACTAGGCTAGAAGAACTGTGAATGAACTATAAACACCAGACCTTCCTTCAGTTTTTTTTTAACTTGTAACCAGGTGTTTCCCCCAGTTGGGACCTGGATGCTAACTGTTCATGAGCTGTTGCAAGAATATTGGTTCCTGTGTGCAGCTTGAGCCTTTTAAAAGGAGGGCTCACATACCACCTTCAGTGATCTCCTCATTTACCCCTTATCTGCCAGGGAGGAGTTGTGGGTGCTATCCTGAGGTGAGCTGGAGTGACATACTCATCTCTGCCCTGCCTTTTTTCTCTGCCCTATACTCTTTTGCAAAGTTGGACAAACTAGCGTCACAAGGCATGCTCTCAACTTATGAATTTGAAATATTTGGATGAACCTAAAATTACTGGTAGCGTGCTTGATGACAAAAGGTAGGCTAATTCCCAAACTTAAGACAATTGTGGAAGTTGCAGTCATGATATGAACCTAAAACCAGGGGACTGGCTGAGGGTATAATAAGATCTTCTCTTGAGCCTATGCTACACGACAGCAACATACCTCCATGCCAGCTGAACTGCTATTTAGAGTTAAAAACTTCAAAGTACTATTTAATTTTTTGAACTGCATAATTTCCTATATTACTTAGATACCATGAAATTCCAAAGGCCACCATGCCCCTCATAGTTTATGTGAATGAAGTACCTTAGAGATTTGTAATGCACAATCTGGGCAAGCTTACTGCCAGCCTATGTGGATATGTAGAGAGCCAGACATTTCTTGCTCAATACAAGTTTTCCTGAAAAATTTTGAGTCCTGAAAAATCTCACACTAAAATAAGGTGGTGGGGGGTAGTTTGTGGAAAAACAGTACAGAGGGCAAAACACACAAGACCTCTCTAATTTATAATTACAGTCTCCATGGATATTTAAAATGCACAGAAACTATAGAATGGAAATGCTGGTAATGTTGATTGGAGAAGGAATGATGCATACAATACAAGTGTGAATGGAGCTCTGTACCTCTGCAAAATGAAGCTGCCGTTAAGATTGGCCCGGGAGGAAGCATAGCCTCCCAGGAGCTGGGGCATCTCTCTGGAGGTCAGTTAAAAGCAGGTGCTCATTTTTAATTTTCCTAAAAGAATCTTGTAAAGGCTTCTGATTTTGCTGCAGCAGCCAAGTTGACTATTTTTTCCTTTCCTTCTAAGATTATAATTCTATCCCTGTTTTGCAAACAGTTCTTACATAGGAAAAGTCACCTATGAGCTGATGCCACTTCCACATTATATGGACCTAACTCCCTTATTTAAAGACCACATGCAAGCTAATTTTTCTTAAAGGAACATATGTTGTACCAAAAACATCTAAGTTGAATGGAAAGACATGGCACAATAGATTCTAGAGTCCCCACAAATTTATGAGATGTCTAAACAATGACTAGAAGATTTTCACTGCAATTATAGATTAATATAAAATAAGACAGCACACCCTAGTTCCTTGGAACAACAAAAAGGTAATAGCGCTTAAAAAAAAAAAAATCAATAGGCCAAGGCTGTTTATCACAGGTTCCATGAATTAAAGAAACGGTGCACAAAAGTGAGGTCTAGGCAAGTTATTTATGTATCTACAAACTGATATTTCTATGCTATCCCATCAAACCAAGTACTTAAATCACAGGAAAACATTAAGACATGAATTAGAAGACATAGGAAAATATTACAGGTCTTTTTCATGAATACTAACTATAACATATGCTGAGCATTGTACTAGCTGATACAATTAACTTTTAAAGAAACACATATGGATATTAACATTATGAAATGTATAATCAGGTTAACAAAACTTATGCATGAAATAGGATGCATCTCAAAATTCTTTTACCAGATGAAAAGGCCTCATGACATCATGAAAAGAGAAGACAATATCCAGCAGATGTTATTTCTACTACCATGAAACTTAAGTTTAGCTTCAGTTTAAACTTTATATAGTGCTACTAATTTTGAATTTCTAAAATATACCAACTACTTATGTAGTGTAAGGAGAAAAAATTAGTTGGCACAAAAATACAATCAATTTTAATTTTAAAAGAACAGAGCAGGTTTATACAACCACAGCTGAGGGTTTCAAAATGATCATGATAGCTCAGGATAATGTAAATGTTTTTGCCTTAATAAAACAAACTTGCAGCCTGGACAGGCTTGCATCTATTAAAATGCAGCAAAACATTTCATCTATGTTGATTTCTGCAGCTTTGCTTCTAGCTACATGGAGTTTGTTTGTTTGTTTTTTAATGTCTTTTTGCACTGTTCACTAATTCACTATAGGGAAATTACAGTGAAACAATGTTTCCCATTTAGCAAGACATTTCTAACAGTTCTTTCTCATACACACATAAAAAAGATAAAGGATATCCTACTATCCTCCAAAAAAGAATATCTAATTTTATTCAATGAAAAGTAGCACATTTACTCGTAATAAACTGGTAAATTGCTTACACACTTAACATGTGGATAGCTTCACGGCTTCGTGGGTGGGCGAGGTTTCTGGCACTCGGGGTTTGGAAAAGGCTCCTCTGTACCTTGCATGTCTTCTACATTCACTTCTAATAAGCTTTATATTTGTCTAGCAACCATTTAATGTATTCGGTCCCAGACGAATTCCAATTTTTGTATATATTTTAAAATGTGATTTTCACTTGTCTCTGAGGACAGGTACATTAATTAAAGGACATGAACTAAATATTGAACATAAAATGTTTTAAAACCCCACATTTAATACTTCTGTCTTATTACGGAATCCATGTTCACAAGAAGGCCTGAATAGACAGTCAGGATTTGTGTCATGTGGGAAAATAGACTGTTTATTTCACTAAGAAGAAAGCCGATTTGTGAGGCTTTAGTATAAACTCAAATAATGCATTGCTTAATGTCCACCAAAGTGGAAGGAAGGGTGGTCAAAATGAAACTTCTGGTAATTATCAAATAAATGAGTTAGAATTGGTAGATAAACCAGAGAGATTCTCTGAATCCACACAATAGATACTGCAAAATTATCAACATATGTGTATAAAAAAAGTAAATTGTGTGAATTTGGTCCAACATCTTCAAAACATCTTTTGAAAGCAATACAAGGTCAATCTAAAAACTGATGAAAACGGCCAATATTAAACAGGTCAAAGTAACAGTTTATCTAAAGGATTAGAAAAAATTTCAGAAAAACTTTCACCTTACTTCAACTACTTAAGAATTAAATGGATGCTATTAATAAGAATTACTTTAATAAACTGTACTTTTAAAAAGAAAAATACAAGCTTCCAATATTGAACTGCTTCACTGTAGAACAAATTTAAATTAATGTCATCATGAAAGTCATAATTCTTATCAATAGAAACTAGTTAACTAATATGCTACCATGGAAATTCAAAGCAAATGCTTAACAACTCATTTTTAAATCTTCATAAAACACTGGCAAAACTAGCAAATTGAGAAATAATGGCATTTAACAAAAGGTAGTAAATAATATATTGCATTAAAAGTTTAACCATACAAGAGATTTAAATGTTTCTTTTGATTCAAAGAATTAAGTAGTCAATGAGTTTTATTGACCAGAACTTCAAATTTTAAACAGTTAATAAAAAAACCTAACATTACTTCAAAAGCATTGTTTAAAAATCAAAAAATAAATATTTCTTCAAATTATTTCACAAGGTGGTCTCTCTCATAATGACATAACTTTGTCACCATTGCATTATGGCACAATTATCTTAGGCATCACATACATCTATAATTACTTTAATTAACATCTGTGCCATCTGTAACAAATTTTAGAATCAAAAGTTAAAAGAAATCCCACTGATTATTATGAAGCATTGATTTGTTCAGCTAACATTTAAAAGATAATTCTATCTTCATTTTTTTTCTCTTTGAGAAAACTATCAGAGAATACAAATCACCAAAGAAAGAAGTTACAAAAAAGCAGGTATATGACTCTTCAAAACTTTGCTGAGTGTAATATATCATTACATATTTTAGTGACTAGTCAATTTCATTTTACGTAATACAACCTATTACTGCTTAAGTAATAATCTATAATTAAACTTGTCTGAAAACCATCTAGATAAATGTTACATTTTAAAAAAATAATGAACATTTTTAGAGTTCACAAATAAAGAGGATTTATACATTTAGGCTACCCACTAAAAGTCCATTATACTACTTTAAATCAATAAGAACGATTGATTCTGTTGTATGTACCTACATTTGCAAGTGATTTTTTTTAAAGTATATTTAATGCATTTAGAAAAGCAAAACAATTAAAAACAAAACCTTTTCAGAAGAGAAAAACAGTACTCAAAGATATGACCAAGATGCCAGAAAAGCAAGTATATAACATTTGTAAGCCATATTAGAATAATCTCCACAAATGCATCGTGTGTCTTCTCTTATGTATGGCAAAAATCATTAAATATCTCGGAAATTAATAATTGTATAATAATCTCAGAAATTAATCACGTGGTAGCATTAATAGTGCCTAGTTTCTTTGATCCCAGGAAATTCATAAACTAATAATCAAAAGCAATAAAAATACAAAAATTATACATTATACATATTCTGAATTTGATATTAAAAATATAATTATATGAAAAATATATGAAAAAAACTGCTAATTTAAGGAAATGTGAAAATAATAACCATAGAGAAAAATGTAATACTAAGAAGTTTCAATTACAGTGCTTCCAATAACAAACTGGAATTTCACTTATGTTTCACTTTGTTGGGCTATTAATATTTTGGATTAAAATGACAACTTAACATTTGATTTTTTTTTTTAGGAATTTTAATACTCTATTGCTTTATTTGAAAAATTATAGAACGAGATAAAAATCTTATGTGCATTTATTTACTATTTAAGACTTAAAGATATACATAACAATTTATTAATTGAACTTTCCTATTGTCAAAAACTCTGCCACTTGCAATTAATTTATAATTTAGTACTTTTTTATTTTTTATTTTATTTTATTTTTTTTATTTCAGGATATTATGGGGGTATAAACATTTTGGTTACATGTTATGACTTTGCCTCACCCAAGCCAGGATTGGAGGCGTGCCCTTTCCCCAGACAATGCTCACTGCATCCATCAGTTGTGAGTTTACCCACCCCCATGCCCCCAACCCCCAATGAATATTACTTCCATGTGAGCACCTTAGTGTTGATCAGTTAGTGCCAATTTGATGGCAAGTACATGTGGTGCCTATTCTTCCATTCTTGTGATACCTGACTTTGGAGGATAGGCTCAAGCTCTATCCAGGAAAATATAAGAGGTGCTAGATTACCATTGTTTTTTGTAATTGAGTAGTATTCCAGGTATAGATGGGACATACCTTAACATTATTAAGGCCATATACGATAATCCCACAGCCAATATCATACCAAATGGGGAAAAATTGAAACCATTCCCACTTAGAACTGGAACCAGACAAGGTTGCCTACTATCTCCACTTCTATTCAACATGGTGCTGGAAGTCCTTGCTAGAGCAATTAGACAAGAGAAAGGAATTAAGGGCATCCAAATGGAGGCAGAAGAGATCAAACTCTCACTCTTTGCTGATGATATGATACTATATCTAGAAAACCCCAAGGATTCAACCAAGAGACTCCTGGAATTGATAAATGAATTCAGTAAAGTCTCGGGATACAAAGTCAATGTATACAAATCAGAGGCATTCATATATGCCAATAACAGTCAAGCCAAAAATCAAATAAAAAATGCAGCACCTTTTACAATAGCCTCGAAGAAAATTAAATATCTAGGAATATATTTAATAAAAGAGGTGAGAGACATATACAGGGAGAACTACAAAACACTAAGAAAAGAAATTGTAGAAGATATAAACAGATGGAAAAATCTACCTTGCTCATGGACTGGCAGGATCAACATTGTTAAAATGTCTACACTACCCAAAGTGATCTACAGAATTAATGCAATCCCTATCAAAGTACCATCATCATTCTTTACAGATCTAGAAAAAAATAATTCTATGCTTTGTATTAACATTTGATTTTTAACAGATTATTTTTCCCAAAAAGGTACATCATGTAATAGAACTGACCCAATATAATGGGTGGCCAAATCAGACATGGTCTACAACTGCACTGTACACTAGAGGAGCCATTAGCCATAATCTGCAGTTTACACTTAAACTCAAATTTATTAGAATAAAAAATAAAGATTTGTTTCCTTTATCACATTAGCTATATTTCAAATGCTCACAGCCACAGGTAGATAGTGGCTACCATATATAAGAGAAATAGACTTTTTAAAATTTTTAATTTTAACTTTCATATTGACAGATAAAATTTATTTTTACTGTGTACATGTTTTGAAGTGTGTGTGTGTGTGTGTGTATATATATATAGTGTGTGTGTCCTGTTATGTAACCGAAAGTTTGTACCTTTGACCAACTTTTCCCCAACCACTCTACTCTCTACTTCTGAGATTGATTCTTTTAGATTCCACATGGGGAGATCATGCAGTATTTGTCTCTTTCTGTGCCTAGCTTACTTATTTCACTTAACATAATGTCTTGCAAGTTCATCCAGGTTGTCACAAATGACAGGATTTCCTCCCTTTTCATGGCTGAATAGTATTCAATGGTGTATGTATACTACATGTACTTTATCCTTTCATCCACTCATGGATACTTAGGTTGATTTCCTATTTTATATATATCGTGAATAATGCTGCAATGACCGTGGTAGTGAAGATATTTCTGACATATTGATTTCCTTTCCTTTCCTTTGGATATGTAGCCAGTAGTGAGACTGCTGGGATCACTTGGTATTTCTAATACTTTGAGGAACCACCGTACTGTTTTCCATAATGGCTGTACTAATTATATTTCCCACCAACAGTATACAAAGGCTCCCTTTTCTCCACATCCTTGGCAACACTTTTTCTCTTTTTCACAAAAGCCATTCTAACAGCTTGTGGTTCCAATTTACATTTCCCTGACAATTAATGATGAGTATTTTTTTCACATACCTATTGGCCTTTTTTTTTTTTTTAGGCTGGTCAAGAGAAGCAGTGAAATTTGTCTTATTTTGAGAAACGTCTATTCAGGTCCTTTCCCCTCCACAGCCCCCACTCCCACCCTTTTAAATTGTTTTCTTGCTATGGAGATGAGTTCTTATATAATTTGGATAGTAACCCCTTATGATATGTATAGTTTACAGATAGTTTCCCCCCGTCTGTCATTTTACTGATTGTTGCTGTGGTTGTGCAGAAGCTTTTTAGTTTGATGTAATCTCGTTTGTCTATTTTTTCTTTTGTTGCCTGTGCTTTTGGGATCATATCCGAAAATTCATTGCCCAGACCAATGTCATGGAGCTATTGACCTACGTTTTCTTCTAATAGTTTCATGGTTTCTGATCTTACATTTAAGTTTTATTAATACATTAAGTAAATGGTATGAGATAATTTCATTCTTCTGCATGTGGATATTCAGTTTTCCCACCATCATTTATTAAAGAGATTGTCCTTACCCCATTGTGTGTTCTTGAAACTTTTGTCAAAATTAGTTGGCTGTGAACATGTGCATTTCTTGCTGGGCACTCTATTCTATTACACTGATCTATGTGTCTGTCTGTATGCCAATACCATGCTGATAGGGTTATTATAGCTTTTTAGTATATTTTAAAATTAGCTAGTGTATAGCAAAAGATTTTTGTCAATTTTGTTTAGCTTTTCAAAAAACCAACTCGTAGTTTTACTGATCCTTCCTTTTGGTTTTCTCTACTCTCTACTTCATTCATTTCTGCTCTGATCTACATATTATTTCTTTCCTTCTCCAAACTTCGAGCTTAGTTCTTTTTTTTTTTTTTTCCTAGTTCCTTGGGTGCAGAGTTAGTTTGTTTTATTAAGATGTTTTTCTTTTTTTGATGTAAGCATTTATTGCTATAAACTTTACTGCTATAAACACAGATTTTATAGTATCCCATAGGTTTTGATATGTTGTGTTTCCATTTGTCTCAAGAAAAATTTTAATTACCTTTTTAATTTCTTCACTGACCCATTGGTTGTTCAGGAATATGTTTAAGTTCCATGTATTTATCAGTTTTTCAAAGTTCCTCCTGTTATTGTTTCCCAGTTTCATACCATTGTGATCAGAAAAGATGTATGATTTCAATCTTCTTAAGTTTTTTAAGACTTGTTTTTGTAGTCTAACATATGATTTATCCTAGAGAATGTTTCATGTGTAGTTGAAGAATATGTTTTCTGTAGGTATTGGATGGTATGTTTTGGATATGTCTTTTAGGTCCACTGGATCTAGAGTGTGGTTTAAGTCCAAATTTTTTTTTTTTTTGATATTCTGTGTGGATAATTTGTCCATTACCGACATGGGTTTTGAAGTACCATACACAATGATTATATTGCAGTCTGAATCTCCCTTCAGATCTGTTCGTATTTGCTTAACATATTTAGGTGCTCCAAAGTTGGGTGCATATATTACAATTGTCATCATATTTTCTTGCTGAACTGATCCCTTTAACATTATATAATGATTATCTTTGTTTATATAATTTTTGACTTAGTCTATTTTATCTGATAAGTATAGCTACTTCTCCTCCCTTTTGGCCTCCATTTACATGGAGTATCTTTTTCTACACCTTGACTTTCAGACTGTGTGTCCTTAAGGTGAAATGAGTCTCATGTAGGCAGCATATAGTTGGGGTCTGTTTTTTAATCCACTCAGCTACTCTATATCCTTTGAGGAATTTATTTACATTCAAGGTAATTCTTGATAGGTAAGTGCTTACACCTCCCTTTTTGTCCATTGTTTTCCAGTTATATTATGGATTCTTCATTCCTTTCTTCCTCTGTTGCTGTCCTCCTTTGGGGCTAAGTAATTTTCTCTAGTGGTATGTTTTCATTTTTTGCTTTTTTATTTTTCTGTCCATCTATAATAGGTTTTTGTTCTGTGGTTACCATGAAACTTACAAAAAACTTTTTAGTTACAGGATGTTATATTAAGCTGACAAATTTGAATACAAAAAAAAAATAATAAACTTTTATTCCACTCACCCCTTCACACTTAAAATTTTGATGTCACAATTTTCATTTCTACAATGTATATCCTTAAACTACTTTTGCTACTATTTTTAATACTCGCCTTTTAACCTTCATGCTAGGAATAGAAGTGATTTATAAACCACCATCACAATATTAAAGTATTCTGAATTTGACTATGTACTTGCTTTTACCAATGAGCTTTCTATTTTCAGATGTTTTTGTGCTACTCATTAGTGTTCTTTCAGCTCAAAGAACTCCCTTTAGCACGTCTTTAAGACAAGTCTGGTGGTGATAAACTCCCTCAGCTTTTGTTTGGCTGGGAAAGTCTTTATTTCTCATTCATTTCTAAAAGACAGATATGCTGCATACAGGATTCTTGGCTGACAGATTTTTTCTTTCTTTAGCATTTTAAGTATGTTATTCCACTCTACTGGTCTGTAAGGTTTCTGCTGAGAAGTCTGCTGCTAACCATATTTGAACTCCCTTATATTTTACCTATTTTTCTCCTGCTGCTTTTAAGATCTTCAGTCTTTGATTTTTGACAGTTTGATTATAGTATGTCTTGGGGTAGTCTTATTTTGATTAAATTTTATTGGAGACCTTTGACCTTCCTGTACCTATATATTTACATTTGTATCTAGGATTAGAAAGTTTACTGCTACTATTTATTTAAATGAGTTTCTACCCTCTTTATTGTTCTCTTCTACCGAATTTCCTACAACTCAGAAATTTGTTCTTTTGATGCCATACCATAAATCCTGTAAGCTTTCCCCACTCCTTTCTATTCTTTTTTTTCCTTGTCTGACTTTTGGCACTTTATTTTGTCCATTGATGATGTCATATTTCCTGATTATTCTCGATCCTTGTGGTCATGTGTCAATGTCTGCACATTTGAAGAAGTACTTATTTCAGTCTTCATTGATTGGCTTTGTCCCAGACAGCCCTGCAGCAGGCATGAGATGACCAGAAGCCTGGGACTTGCTATGCCATGTGTGGTTCCAGGGCAGCCCAGAAGTTAGGGGCTTGCCAGGTGCTGAGGGCTTTTCAGACCCTGCAGCCACTGACATCAGCCTGATGGTAGTCTGAGCTGAAAATTAAGTTCTTTATGCAAGCCTGAAGCCTATGGCCCTATGGTCCCACTTGGCACCAGGGTGAGTCCAGAGGCTCAGTCTGCAGGCACCCACCAGAAATATGAGACAATGGGAGTCTGGCCTGGCATATTATTGTGGTGGGCCCAGGGTTGGGGTCCAAGCCACAGTGTCATATCTTCAATGCATCTTTTCTTTTTACTGGGTTATAACCAGGCACTGTGATCCTCACCTGGCTTCGTTAGCTCTTGTGAAGATATTTTTGCATGTGGATAGTTGTTCAAATTGATGTTTCTGTGGAAGAAATACTCACTGGAGAATTCTACTCTATCATCTTGTCCCACCCCTCCAGAACATTTCATCATTGCCAAAAGTGATAATGGACAGTGCCTAAACAAAACAATCACATATAATATTATTTGTGGTCATAGATACCTTTAAGTATTTTTAATCATTACTTAGGTGTCTGTATTACACAGTAATATTAGGCATGAATGAAAATTCCTATGTAAAATCCTACTGTGAAAAATTAGATCTGAAATAGGCAAAATTATAGTCTGAGCTAAAGCAGACTGAGGTTTTTCTTATTTACATACAAAATATATTCCTGAAAATGTGGATGAATAATGAATGTGTAAAATTAAATACTCAAAACTGAAATGAGCCCAGTTTTTTTTCTCCCCAAGTGGGAGTAACAGGGACCAAATTTACCTTCCTACTAGAAGCAACTTAAAAAGTAGACAAACTATATAAAATAATTGTTTTTAGGACATCACACATCAGTCAAGAAAGAATGAACAATGCCTGCCTGGAGAGATCTGAAACAAATGAAGTGAGCCATATATCGTATACCCCTAATACAGTTTCAGGTCATGACATAGGGGGGAATCCAGGTTTCATTTTTCTAAATTGAGAGATGAAGTTAAAAATCTAGGGGGACCAAGGTGGGTAGAGTCCACAGGATAGAGTACCAAAGAGGAGACAGCTTCACTGAGAGATAACTTTGTAGATCAGAGTATCTTGACCATAGAGACACAGCAGAGTACTGGATCAATGCATACATGTGAGAAACTAGCCAAGATTGAGAAAAGAATCACCCCAAAGGATTAGAAGGAAAAGTATGCAATGCACTCACAGGGTTGAGAAGATGGCTAGTAGCTATGAGCCATTCCAGAAAACTTTGTAATTGCTGTGGTTTAAATGTTCCTACAAAAACTCACATTGAAACTTAAATACTATCTTAACAGTATTAAGAAGTGGGGCCTTTAAGAGATGATTCGGTTATGAGGGCTCTGTCTTCATGAAGGGATTAATGCCTTTATCTAGGGAATGGGTTAGTTATTGCAAGAATGGGTTCCTGATAAAGAGGATGAGCTCTGCCCACATCCCTCTCGGCTCGTGTGCTTGCTTCTACCTTCTGCCCTTCTACCATCGGATTCCCTTTGCCACATGCTAGTGCCATGCTCTTGGACTTCCCAGTCTCCGGAACTGTAAGCCACATAAATCTCTTTTTATAAATTACTCAATCTGTGCTATTCTATTATAGCAGCAGAAAACAGACTAAGACTGTAATTTACAGGGCATTAGGTAGAGGACAAAGGAGGATCATCCCTCAGTTGCGGGGAATAATTATCTCTATACTAAATATATTAATTAGTTTTGTCTAAAAATCAAACATTTCTAACTAACTGTATCCTAGAATAGAGCTCAAAAATATTGATAAGGATTCAAAAAATGTGCAGCAACCAATAAGGTAAAATTCACAATGTCTAGCAGCTAATCAAAAAAATACCAAATATGCAAAAATACAGAAAATAAGACCCGTAATGGGAAAAATCAACAGCGGCTCAGAACTGACAGAAACTAGAATTAAAAAATGACATTAAAACAATTACTGAACTGTGTTCCATTTGTTCAAAAATCTATAGGAAAGCCTGAACATGATAAGTACAGAAAAGGGAAGATATAAAATAGACCTAAATATAACTTCTAGAGATAAAAACTACAACATCTGATATTTTTTAAAAATCCACTAATGATAATTAACAGAAGGCTAGACATTAAAGAAGAGATTAGCAAACTTAAAGACATAACAATAGAAACTAAAATAAATTTTTTTAAAAAAGAGTCAGAGGAAAAATAAACAGACTACCAGTGAGATATGGATCAACTTTAACCAGTCCAATATACAGGTTACTGGAGTTTCCAATGACACAAAAAGAACAGACAAAAAATCTGAAAAAGATAATGCTGAAAACTTGCTAAGCTGCATGAAAATTAAAAATCCACATATCAATACACACACACACCTTAAGCATGTAGAGACCAAAAAAAAACCAAAAAAAAAAAAAAAAAAACAAAAAACAGACAAAAAACCAAAATGAACATCCAGGTAAGGAAAGGAAGAGGAAATTATGACCCATAATGAAGAGACACATACATCATTTACATACATCATTTGAACCTGACCCAGAACTGATAGAGACATTGAAATTCTCACACAAGTATGTTAAAATGGTTGTTATAACTAAATCTCATATATTAAGAAGTAGAGAAATAGAATATATAAAAAGAACCTAAATGAACCTTTCAGAGATGAAAACTACAATGCCTAGTACAAAATAACACATTTTTAAAAAATTCAAGCCTGTACATGTCTGCACACATAAAACGGTACATGTGTGCTGAGCTCAATTAAGTGGCCAGCCAGAGCAAAGGAACATCTGTTTGGCATATGCTTTTGTCATGTTGTAACAATAAGTTGTGCAACAACAAATAAATGAGTGAAATATCACATTCTGTAGATATATTGTAATCTTCGCATTTATTATAAGTTTGAGGTAATTTTTGTTCTATATTATATTTATGACAAGGACACAGGCTACTCACTTTCAGACTGCTGGGTCCACTTAATTGAAAAACTCATTGCAAGGAGGGAAAAAAACTCTTTAATATTTTAAGTATCTAATAGGCCAGTCAGTTTACTGGACAATCCAAATAAAATACAGAAACAGGAACAAATCTGACTATCATCCATAATTTTTTATTTCAAACTTTTGTCTTCAACATATTTCTTATTAATATATAAATAAATGTCATACATATGAACTAAAAGATCAAATTAGTGGTTATAAATGTAATTTTTTGTTTACCTAATATAGCAGTGATCCATTTAAAATTTATCTTGGGACAAATAAAGGATGCCACCTATACCACTTCCCTAATTCAATTTTTAAGAGAAAAATAAAGTCTCATTTAGGAATTAGAAACACATCAAAAGTTAATACTACTTTTCAGGGTTCATACAGAAAATAATTCAAAATAAGACACATAAGCACTTATTAACACAATAATATATGCTTCATAAAAACTAAAAACAGACATCTGTAAGGCAATTATAATTTTGAAATGAAAACAAAATTTATTTTTCCTAAAAGCAAAACGGAAAATTAAAAATTGAACCCTACTAAAAAGTATGACACCATAAAATCAAAATAGTAAAATTCATAAAATTTAAAGTCATATACAGTAAATAATGGCCTGAAAAGTCAGGTAGATCTAGTAGCACTCTCCTACTTAATAGAATGTACCTATTACTTGAATTGCAATTTTTATTATTTCCTCATACTCAGACTCATTTATTTCTGCAAGGCACCACAAAGTGCCTTGTTGTGGTGGACAGCCCTGGAACAGGGTAGGATAGAAGATACCGTAACTTAGAACATCAGGGCACATTCAAGCCAATAAACAATTCTGAATGTCTACACATGCTGAGTTGTGAAAGGAGAAAGGACTATAAGCACAAAGGTATTATAGGGAAACATTCCAAGAGGAAATATTGTTACTCAAATTTTAAGGTTAGTAAGAGGCAGGCAAACAACAGAAAAATGGTGTTTCTGGTAGAAAAGCTCACGCAGTAAACAGACAAGTCAGGTAATATGGTTTAGGTGGAGAACTACAAGTACTCCAGTATTTCCAGCAGGCAAACTGTTCAGGAAGGAAATGACAGAGACAGGGCAGTGGAATGAAGCAAGAGCCAGACCAGGCCAAGGCTTTATAAACTAGGGCATGAGAAGCAGCCAAGAGGTTTCAGCAAGGAGAGTCACTTGGCACAATTACAATTAGCAAAATCTCTGATGGTGGCTATCATGAGGTCAAAACTGAAACAAAAGAGAACAGTTTAGATGGACAGTTCTTGGAGGGAAGAAGAGTTCAAGTTGCACGCATTTGTACATTCCTGTCAAAACTTTGTGAAATTATGAAGTTCAGAGAAAAAAGTGTACAAATCTATGCATGAGTAACACTTTCAATCACAAGACTTGTTGACCCATAGTATATGTCTATCAAAGAAATCTCTAACAGATATTTTAGGTAAAGGTACTAACTAACTGTGGCAACTAGGTCATTTAAGATTGAAAATCTAAACCAAAAAATCATCAAACTATGTCCCATGGATTAAACCAAGCCTGCTGCCAACTTTTGAAAATAAAGTTTTGTTGGAACACAGCCATGCCCATCCTCTTATGTATTGTTTAGGGCTGCTTTGGCACTAAAACAACAGAGTTGAGTTTTGCAACAAAGACCATATGGCCCACAGAGCCTAAAATATTTACTATCTGGTCCTTTACGGGAAAAATTTGCCAACTCATTATATAAAGATGTTGTCTCCAGATCCAGGCAAAGAAAGGACTTGAGTTATCTCTTGTAAAATGAGAGCATTCTACTAGACGATTTCTAAGATCCTTTTCTCCTCCAACAATATTTCTATTACTCAAAAAAGGGGAAGCATTGGCATTATTCATGAAACACTATATAGTGAAGTGAAATGGGGTTCTGGGCTTATTTTTTAACTGGGGATAATGGTATCTATGATAATCAATTCTTATGACAGAACTGAGGATTAATGTTCTGGAATCATTTATTTTAAAAGACAAGAAAGGTGACTCAAGCATTTTCGGTAAGTGTCTGTTATTACTAACACTAACATAATTATACTAATAACATGCATTAGCAGGCCACATTTGCTGGGAGGGTTCTAGAAATTGTAAATATTGTTGGAGTTCCACCTCATACAAATAAGAAAAGCAAGAAACACAAGATCACAGCTGGATTCTCAATGGTTGAACAAACAACTCAGTCATTACCATAAACAAATTGACTTAAGTTACAAAATATAAATTTACAGTTCTCTTTCAGTATATTCTAAAAATAGAAGTAATACTCAGAGTATTCAGAGGAGACATGCAGATAACTTCAACCAAGCCTGTCATTCGCACATAAGAATTTTCCAACGTCGACTCTGGAACTATCTTGACAACATTTGCTACATTGCACCTTAGCAAGTTCCAGAAGAATTAAACTTAAGTATTAATCATTTAAGAAGAATTAAGTTTCAGAATTCCATAAAACAAAACCTCTGGTGTCTGGAAAATTGAATCATACTTTTCAAATGTGTCACACATAAACTTGTTGCAAACAAGGCTCAAGCCAAAGCATGTTTGGATTAGGAAGTGTTTTGCACTGATTTTATCATCTTTCTATACTTTCAATAAAAGAACAGTTTGGGCCTTCCAGAAAAAAATGCAAAAGTAATCTATTTTTAAGTAGCTATAGATTTTTATCTTAAGGGAACAGAACTTAGGGCTGGTAATTGTCTTACCATCTTCCTGTCTAATGATTCAACTCCCAGACAAGGTTTTTTTCAGAATAGAAAGTATTACTATAAAAAATATTTCATAAAAAACATAATCTACTATACAGACACTATATAAGATTTGGCAAAGTCATTGTAATATACAACATATTTTTAAATTGTGCCTATACCTGAATTCTTTTAAAATGCAAATATTAAGAAAGCCAACGAGGAGTCTAACTTGCCTTTCAAAGCGAACTTTAGGATAAAAGCTTCTGTACACACAAATAGAAAACTTTTGCATATGGATTAAGTCTAATTATACTCCGACAACAAATTTTAGATGTTCGTCTGCCTATTCATCTTTCAAAAACAAATGGAAAATCTCTAATATTTCATATCTTACTATCATTCACCTAATTTCATGAAATATAAAATTAAAGGTTATACTTACTCTCTCATTTAATTAAGAACAAATCCTTAGTTCTTCAAACTCTTCAATTTATCTTCATTTCTGCCCTTCCAAATAAAATGCTGACTTGATAAGTCTGGCCTGCTATAATCAATATCTACAGACTGGGTGGCTTATAAGCAACAGAAATTTATTTCTCACAGTTCCATATGCTGGAAGTTTGAGATCAGGGTACCATCATTGGTTGCAGTGAGGGCCCTCTTCCAGGTTGCAGACTGCTGACTTCTTGTTGGGTCCTCAGGTGGTGAAAAGAGAGTAAACTACCTCTCTAGCCTCTTCTTATAAAGGCACTAATCCCATTCATGAGGGCTCCATCTTCATGACCAAAATACCTTCCAAAAGCCCCATATCCTAATACCATCATTTTGGGGGTTAGGATTTCAACATGTCAATTTTGGGAGGACACAGCATTCAGTCCATATATTACCCTAGTCCTAGTTACCACTATTTCTTGGACAATTATACTGCAGTAGCCTTCTAACCAAAGCAAATGCATCAAGGAATCAACCTGCTTACTTTCACCCATTTTCTGTGCTGCATACAGAAAGTATAAAATGCAAATCTGATTACATCAATTACTACTGGTTAGTGCTGCTTTATAGAGTTCAAATTTAGAAGACCCACCTTAAACCCCAGACCTGCCTAAACCCCAAATTCAACCCTCCCAAATGTGTAATTCCTTCTGTTTCAGACCTACTCACTGCTCTTTCCAATTCTGCCCACTCTATGTACTTCTCCGTGTTTATAGAAATGCCATTCTTCCCACACCTCACACAGCTGGACCCTGTTAGTCTTCCGGATCTCAGTTTCCTCTACCTCCTTAAGACAACCTCCCCAGGTTAAACTGCCCCTTTTCTCAAACAGACCTGGCTAAAGTTCTTCAGCATTGAGGTGGTAGACAAAAGGGAAAAGGACCAGGGATTCTGTGAACTCCCACCCACTGAAGCACTTCCCTGGCTAACTCTGGTCATTTAATTAAGCTCTTACTATTAAGAATACTCATTTTAGAAAACAAAAATAGACCAATACAATTATTTCCTTATTTAATTAATATTAACCAATCTGAAATATTAGCTTATATAGATGCTAACATAAGATGCTGTTTTAAAAAAAGAATTACATTATCAAATAGACTACATGTATGTCAAAACGCCTCTCACACAGATGTTCTATCAATACTATATGAATCTATATTAAGTAATGAATTAGCTAATGGACACAATAGTTCACTGTGAAGTACTAAGTAGACAGTATATAAAAGGAAGCTTAAAATGAATTGATAAGATGACAGTGTGAGAATTATTCTGGAGTCATTCTCAGGAGGTGGGGTCTGTAATAGACATGGAAGGATAGATTCTTTGGTCAAAGAAAACATCAATTTTGCAACTGTTATTAAAAAGAGATACCAAAAAAATAGGAATTAAATGCAAAAATGAGAGATCTAGACATAATTTGTAAAATTCAGATTATAAAAAAAGGACAATAAATAAGAAAGGGACAAATACAAGAGAAAACTTACAAATAACCCATGAGTCTTGATAGGAATTAAGGTATAGAAAGTCTCAAAAGTGGCTTGAAATAGAAATATCATACCACCCGATTCATATTTAACATGACTATTATGTGAATTGTTCCACTAAATTTATATATTTAAAAAAATACATAATGGATCATAATAAAGCAAAAAGACTTTATAACATGCTCTGGCATAGAAAATATTTTTAGAAAGGGAAGCCAATTAGATGTCATCAAGGCCAACCCACTCGGTTAACAGACAAACTTATGAACTATAGTTCAGAAACATTAAGGAACGTAGGTTAAGAAACACTTTTATTTGCAGACCTAGCACTTGTACCTTGAATCCGAACTTCATATTCAACATCCTTACCATTACTATTATGTAACAACATAATTTATTTTTCTCCATGAAGTAAAACCCTTTTAAATTAACAAAGAAAGTGTTGGCATATTTATATGAACTTGTTTGTATTATATTAATTTATTAATTATATAGTATAACATGTAGCTTTAATAAATGTTATTGAAAATGTATTTGGTTCCATCCTTGTAAAGAAATAGTATAACAGAATTAAAGCTAATGGTTGTTTTCATTATTTAAATATAATTCTGTAGCATGAAAAATCTAGTAGGAAATTTCTGAGCATATTTTTGAAAGAATGACCAAATCGAGTGTTCAATTACTTATCAGGGCTAAAATTAATGTAAACTTCCTGATAAAATTTATTTTCACTTATTTTGCTGCCTATACATTTCACATTAAATTTTATAAATTGATTTACTATGATAGCACTGGTAAATAAATTCAAACAACTTTGCTCATCGGACCAGGTTCAGTAAACTACTTAAAGTAGGGAAATAAATAGCAATTCTAAACCCTGTGCTTACCCAAGAAAAATTTATTCATAAAACTTAGAAAAAGTCCTCTGGAATTCATTCTATTTGCATCTTGCATTAAAATACCCTTCTATCTGAAAATAACCTTTATTCATTAAAAAAATAGATACTAGGAGGTTGTTCCCTGTGAAAATTATTTCTTTACACATCATGAGTCCGTCACAATCTTAGGGGGTTTCTATATTCCACAACACAAACTTTCCATTAACCATTTAGCCATAAGCAAAGATCCCCTAAAACTTGTAATAACACTGTCAATTCTTTCTATTCAACACCTCCTATAAGAAAGATTTCATCATTCTTCATCTTTGTGTTAGAAATGAATCCCTTCATGACTGCAATTGGATAAAGGTTCTAAAGGTATTTTTAATCAGTATTTATTTAGGTTTTATTATTGATTTAGGCAGGAAATACCTGAGACTTACTATATCAGCAGAAAACAAATGAAAAAATTTACAGAATTTGTACAAGTGATTGCATTTCTGCCACTGGCACAGTGCACAACCATGAAAGAGAAGACTTTATTGTATCAAGTGCAATCATAAAAATTCAAGATATAATAAAGTTATAATTTTTCTGAAAGAAAAATAATAGAATCCATAGAGTACAGTAGCAATAAAGTTGAGACTGAAGGGGTCAGGGATTTGGACCTGCTCCCAAGGTCAATCATTGTCTACTACACACTTATACATACATACACACATAAACTATCCATTTGAACATATGAACTATTAGGGAACTGAAACAGATTATAAAAAGTAAACCCAATACAGAGGCAGTGATAATTAAAACAGCCATTGCTTAGGTTTATTTCATAAGAACATGTGCCTTAAAAACACTTTTTTGTTGTTTTAAAAAAAGAAGACATCTCGCTCTGTCACCCAGGCTGGAGTGCAGTAGCTCAATCATAGCTCATTATAACGTCAAACAATCCTCCTACCTCAGCCTCCCAAGTGGTTAGGACTGCAGGCACATGCCACCATGCCCACCTAATTTTTTAATTTTTTTGTAGCGACAAGGTCTATGTTGCCCAGGCTAGTCTTAAACTCTTGGCCTCAAGCAATCTTCCCTCCCTGGCCTACAAAAGTGCTAGGATTACAGGTGTAAGCCACTGCACCCAGCCACATTTTCTTAGTCTAGTACTAACAGGATTCACAAAAGGAAATGTATAGAACAATCAGTTAAGTAAATGATGACAAACATACATGTCAGAGATCTGGTAAGAAATTAAACAGCACCATAGATTTTTATAATTTGAATTCAGCAGAGGCTCAATACCCTGTGAAGCTAAAGAAAGAAGTCATTAGCACTTAAAAGAAGGAATGTTTTTCCAGCTGTCATTTGTTCTTTATTAAGAAAGCACATTAAATAATATGTGTATGTATGTATGTATGTATATTTTTAATCTTTTTCCATTTTATTTAACACATTCATAAGATATAAAAGTAATAAGCTCATATGATATATTACATACTGGATTCATTCTGTTCCTGGCTCTGCCACTGGTGAGCTGTGGAACCTTCTGGAAACAATTTATATCTCTGTGACAGTTCCCCGACATATGGAAGTATCAAGTGTCAATGGATGGTGGTTTTCTATATTTTTTATTTGTTGACATGTTCAAATACTAAACATTCTGAAGTATTTTAAAGATCATATATTCTGATCACATATCAATAAACTACTAAGAAACTAGAACTAAATTAGATACTTTTAAAGGTTAAGTTTCTCAACACATTAAAATTCTACTTAGCAATTTATGGTTTTTGTTAAATTAAATTCATGGAAAGATTGCTATCTCGTAAAGCACCAACAAAATTATGGTCTACACAAGTAGAAAAAAGTAGAGCTCTCATGTAATTATCCAGATAATTACAGTAAAATTATTTTGCTGTGGAAAATGTGATTAACTAGTTTATCAAGTGTAATTAAAAAGTTTGTTTCCTTTTATATTTTGAACTACTTAGATTTTTTGCCAGTCTTTTCCCATCTTTAACAACTAAACACTTATTTGGTACCTATCATGTGATTTAGCTATGATAATTTTTTTTAAAAGGCTTTAAACAAGAATATATTGCCCGCTATTTGATCTGATAGTAGCAAAAGATGTTTTCTGTAAACCTTGCCAGAACCAAGTAAATTAGAATCTCTAATTTACTTTTGGGATCTGGGAAGGTATTTTTGATGGTTTTATAATTGGTTAATCATAATCCTGGTTGGAAAACAACTGTATGTAGTTTTGCCTCCTAAAATCTTTTTCCATTGCTAGGAAGAACAACTTTCTGGTCATTAACTTCTAAGCAAGGAACTTAGTCTATAATTCAGACTCTTAGAATCTTTGAATCTTGTTTAATCTAGGTAAAAGCCTATTCTAAGTGAATTTTAATTTAGAAATTTCATGAATTTACCTTTTAGTATTTAACACATATTACTCTTATTTTTCTTAGTATTCATTAATCATTATTTAAATAATGAAAAAAAAACATATGATTAGAATAGATAAGAGAGAACTGGACATGTTCCACATTCATAGCTGTCACATCAGATCACTCCAAAAAGAACTTTCAGATAATCCTCTTTGAGAGATGCAATCTGACAAAGGTGATAGCAATACTGTACACCCCCTCATAAACTCAAAGTAGAGAAGGCTAACAATAACTTCTGTCAAAGAAATGGATCTTAAAGTAATAGGCTTTGCCAGTTCATCTTAGATAACAAAATTCTTGTGTATTAAATATCTTCTAACCCATTTCACAAAAGCCAGGAAGAAGTTGATCTTTGTGCAGTCAAAACCTCTGCAGAACCTAAAAATAAAATCTAATTATGCTTAAGTGCCTATGTACCACGAACCAAACACCATTAACTGTTCACTCACTCAGTTCTTAGCTTCCTCCAAGAGATAAATATTCTGGATGAGGTTCAAAATTACATGTCTCTTTTGAATGTCTATTGAGTGACAGATACCGGACAATTCCAAAATGTTTTTCTATACTATTTGAGGATAGAAGAGACAATATGGGCTTCATCAGTACTGTGGCCTGACAATAATTTTTACCACTTAGACTCTAACTCAATGTTGTTCTTGCCGAATACCCAGCTAAACCGATGTTTGGCCTCATTTTCCTTTAAATATTTGTCCTTGTTCAGTGAAACATGATGACACTGCAAATGCAACCTTAACTAGTCTCGAAGTTGAAAAACCTCACAAACATCTAATAACCACAATTTCCCTTTACATTTGGCTCATTCCTATTAAGCCTTCCATTCTTCAGATGGACTGAAATTAGAAGTTGATAACCTTTGTGTAAGAACAAGGACCACTGTACTACATCTCAGCCAAGATAAAATACGCCTTTAAACATTTACAATACATGCATTCAAAATCTATCGACTCATATAATCCAAAAGTAAAAATGGACATATTTTCCTGTATCACTGATGTCATTTAAAATATATTTTCTGATGAATGAAATCTACTTGTTTAGGGAAGCAAATAATCAGACTCATTTTTAACCATTCTTTCCATAATTTAAAGCTGCTTAATAAAAATCTTATTTAAAAAAAAGCCCCAGTAGTAGAATCCTTTTCTTTTTCTTGGTTTAATCTTCCAGCAAATTCAGATAGAAAAGTAGATACCTCTGAGGTGACTATTAAGTGCAATATCTTCTAATTATATATGTATATATGCATGCATATGAATTCATACTTACACAGTCAAACAAAATAGGTATATATACATATATATATGTGTGTGTGTATATATATATGTGGGGTTTTTTTTCCTCTGAGCAAACTAAAATATCTAGACTTCAATTTAAGTCTTTCATTTTACTTCTATAATTATCATAATATTTTGTACACATCTATTAATTTGGGAGATATTTAAATGGTTGAGTCAAATTTTCATTAACGGGAAAGCCAAGGTGGGCTTTTGGCCGTTTTTGGTGAAAGTGGTAACAGAATGAAAAAGGATGGAGCCTGATCAGTCACATTCATGATAGTTTACAGGACAATTCAAACCCCCAGGGATTATTCACTTGTCTCCTCATTCAAGAAGCCAGTATTCTTTACTGCATCCTTGCTAGTTATTTACTCCATTCTAAGTACTGATTACAGATATAATCTAACAGTATTTTCCACTTAAGTTAGTAATACCCTTAATATCATCAAACTAAGTTTGCCTGTACAATAGAAAAATAATAAGCACAGACATGCCTCAGAGATAACTTGGGTTCAGTTCCAGACCACCACAATAAAGTGAATATTGCAATAAAGTCAGCCACACAATATTTTTGGTTTCTCAATGCATATAAAAGTTATGTTTACACTATATTGTAGCCTACGTGTACTAGCATAGGTCTAAAAAATGTGCATAATATACATTCTTACTTAAATTATACTCCATTGCTAAAAAATGCTAATGATCACCTGAGCCTTCAGTGAGTCATAATCATTTTGCCATTGGAGGGTCTTGCCTCGATCCTGATGGCTGCTGACCAATAAGGATGATGGTTGAAGGTTGGGGTGGTTGTGGCAATTTCTTAAAAAAAGATAATGACAAAGTTTCCTGAATTGACTCTTCCCTTTCAGGGATGATTTCTCAGCAGTATGCAATGCTGTTTGACAGCAGATGACCCACAGAAAAACTTTCAAAACTGGTGTCAATCCTCTCAGACCCTGCCACTGCTTTATCAACTATGTTTATGTAATATTCTAAACCTCTTATTGTCACTTTAACAATGTTCACAGCATCTTCACCAATAGTACATTTCAGTCACATCTTCAGGCTCTACTTCTAATTCTAGTTCTGTTACTGTATCTACCACATCATCTCTTACTTTCTTCACTAAAGTTTTGAACCCTTCAAAGTCATTCATGAGAGGTGGAATCAACTTCTCCCAAACCCCTGTTAATGTTGATATTTGGATCTCCTCTCATGAATCATAAATGTTTTTCATGGCATCTAGAGGGGTAAACCCTTTCCAAAAAGGTTTTCTATTTACTTAGCCCAGATTCATCAGAAAAATCATTATCTATGGCACCTACAGCCTTATGAAACATGTTTATTCAATAAGACATGAAAGTCTAAATTACTTCTTGATCCACGTGATGGAAGGCACGAAAAAACATTAATCTTATTGCACATCTCCATCAGAGATCTTGGGTGACCAGGTACATGACCAGTGAGCAGTAATATTTTAAAAAAGGAATCTCTTTTTCTGAGCAGTAGATCTCAACAGTGGGCTTAAAATATTCAGTAAATCGTGCTGTAAACAAACATGCTGCCATCCAAGCTTTGATGTTCCATTTATAGAGCAC
>RJWJ010011087.1:0-7500 GCA_004363605.1 Indri indri
TTTTTTTTACTGCAGAATATCTCAGAGCTTTAAATTTGTATTGTGGCTCTCCATGAGGAAGGATTCAGCATTGTTGCCCAGTCTTTTTCCACTGTGGCACCTTGTTTAAGTGAAGAATCATGAAGAATTAGTATTTCATGGAACAAGCTGTGAGTAATACTAGGCAAGAGGATCACTGAGGCTCCTACTAGCTCCAGAAATTTGTGTTTTTCTGAGATTTTACTGCAGTGAATATGATTTGTGCTATAACTTGTTTCTTGACTTGTGGTCATTTTGAATTGATAGGACCGCCTGGTAGTAGGCAGCACCCTTTGGGGACATAGCACTCTCCTCAGTCAAGTGTCCCTTGGATTCTATGACAACATGCCTCCTGGATTTCTACCACTGCTTGTTCCAAGGCTCTTCTGGATTGGCTCATTGGGACTTCATGAATCAAATGATTGACCTGTCCTCCTGGCTAAGTTATCCTTCGAAAAGTGGCTTAAGTATCGTCTTCTCCTAGAAGTCTTCCCTGACCATATCCTCTTCCATCATTGCTTCCAAAGTACCTGCATATAGGGGTTTGTTTTTCTAGTCCCCCTTCTAGTCTGTGAGTTTCTTCCTCTCTCACTCCTCAGCATTTAGCGCAGTAATTAGGAATAATGATAGAGAATACAGTATTCTGTTGGAGAATTTTCTAGGTCATCTGTTTTATGTTTTGTAAATCTGTTTTGAATGGACAGGTGAAAGAATTAACAAAAAGGAGGCTGCTTATACAATGGTCTAACAAAAATTGTTTTTGAAGCATTTGCTGATAATAAACAATGGCTTTCTTTTTTCTTTTTTGCACTGGCCATGCAATAGCTGCAGTTTCATATTTGTAAAATAATTTTCAGTTGTAGTTACTGTTGACATTTATGGTGTTCTAGGCAGATTCAGAATAATCATTTCAAATATTGGATATGACTAAATATTTTTACATGTACATTTGTATTGCTAGTATTTATTAATGGTATAAGTTGGGGAGGTGTAAGAACTTATAATTAATGGATCTCACATCTATGCTGAGCATGTAAAGAAATACGCAGAGGCACTTGGGGGGAGCTGATATTATGACTGTAATTATATGGTCTTTAAATATGCAGAAGCAGCAGCTATGCTCATACGTACATTTTAAAATAAATTTGATATAGTTATACCTAGTGAGTTTTTAGGGTATCTGCAGACACTTATTATTACTCTCTTCTTTCCATTAAGATCTAGAAAGATACCCTGGCAGGACTAAGCCAAGACTACACAGTCACCTGGTCTTTTTTCACTAGGTTAAAATTAAAACTGCCTTAACCTGTAACATGAAACTTCAAAGAAAATAAAATCTTAAATGTAAACATCACCTTTTTCTCTTTGCTAATTATTGCTCTCAGAAACACATAGCATACAAACTAATAATGCCTTTATTCAGGCACTTTCTTACTTAGAACCATTGTCCACTCCAATGCTACTTTTTAGAGACACAGGAATTATTGAAGCATGGTAATATAATACTCGGGAATCAGAATTACTCTGAATAGAACTGCTAAGCACTGTACCACTCTAAGTGAGTTACTGTATTTTGGAAAATGGGGAAGAAAATCTCAGTATTATCGAATGTTTCCCCAGACCCAAATGCTCGTAGGATTTAACATAGTATTAATAACTTACGTAGATAAAATACTTAGAATTATTTGGGAAATGACATTTAATTGTTAGTTAATACTGTATCTCTTTTACTCACACTAAATTTTTTATCATTTGGCAGCATTTAAACTGAATGACCATGTGCCATTCATGTTAAATGTAGTAGGAAAGAATAAAATATGAAAAAAATTTTCTCAAATGTATTTTAATGACTAATCCAGTAAAGTCTATACATATAGAAGATAGACAGTGCTGGATATGTTGCCAGTGTCATAATTATAAATCATCCAGTTTTATAATCATTGCTTAAAATATTTTGACACAGCATTGCCTGTGAAATACCCTAGCGCTTGGTCATTTTCTTGGTGTTAATGTGCAAAGCACTAAGATTTATAATAAACTGAAATAATCAAAAATACATTTTGCTAGATGTTTTTATTTACAGTTCATTAGAACATTTCTCACTTGGCCCCAAAATTTATAGTAGACCATCATGAAACTTCTTTTATATCTTACAAGTATAGTTTTCTTAACTTTGTAGGTGGAATATTGAAGTACATATGTGTTTTTAAATAAAGGTAATAAAGTGTAAAGAGTACAACCATTGGAGTTGGGTAGAGGCCCTGCTCTGCCACATTCTAGTTAGGCAAGTAAACTATTAGTTTTCCATGCATGTTTCTGTCCTCTTTCTATGTATTTACATATATACTCGTGCTTTGTTTTGGTTTAGTAAATGGGATATGCTGTATATTATTATTCAACTTGCTTTTTTAATTTTTCTCTTGAAAATGTTTCCATATCAATATATATCATCAGTCTATCTCATTATTTTTAATGGCTTTATAAAATTTCATAATGTGGCACTGTAAATTACTTAGCCTCCTCCGTATTTTGGTTGTTTCTTTTTTTTTTTTTATTTTCATTACAAATAGTGCTGTGCCCTGTAAATACATCTTCAGACACATGTGCAAATATTTCTATAGAATAGGTTCCTAGAAGTGGGATTACTGGATGAAGTGTTTATGTATTTTCAATTTTGCTGGATAGGCCAAGGGCCTTCCAAAACTTCTTCGCCAGTTTATATCATCCTATTGAAGGCAACAAAAGATTTTCTTTTGCTCTGTCTTTGTTAACACTTGATATTAGTCTTTTTTATTTTTTGCAAGTTTGCTGGGAAAAATATAATAATGTTTTCATTGCATTTCCTTGACTACAGGTAACCTCAAGCACATTTTAAAGATGTATTTTGGCCATTTGTGTTTCCTTAAATATGTGGTATAAGTCTCACATAAAACTGTCTAGTCTAGAACAATTTTGGATAAAAGTTTATCTTTTTAACTTTTTCAGGTGTTCCTCTTATTATTATTTTCCCAGAAAATTATTGATTTCCTCTAGATTTTTCATTATATGAACATGTGGTTGTATAAGTTTATGTTTGTGTTTATGTGTATTATACATTTAAAATTTTCTTTCATATCTCTAGTTATGTCACTTTCTTCATTTCTTATGTTGTTTATTAGGGTCTTCTATCCTTCTTTCCCCTTTGATCAGATTTTCCAAAGGCTTATCTATTTTATTGATTTTTTTCAATAATATCTTTCAGTTTTATTGATCAAGTCCTCTACAGGTATTTTAGATTTGGTTAATTTTATTAATTTCTGATTTTTATCCTTTGTAATTACCTCATTTTACTTTATTTGAATTTATATTGTTTCTAAATAGTTAATAATTTCATGGCCGGGCACGGTGGCTCACGCCTGTAATCCTAGCACTCTGGGAGGCCGAGGCGGGCGGATAGTTCTGAGCTCAGGAGTTCGAGACCAGCCTGAGCAAGAACGAGACCCCGTCTCTACCAAAAATAGAAAGAAATTAATTGCACAGCTAAAAATATATATAGAAAAAATTAGCCGGGCATGGTGGCGCATGCCTGTAGTCCCAGCTACTCGGGAGGCTGAGACAGTCGGATCGCTTGAGCCCAGGAGTTTGAGGTTGCTGTGAGCTAGGCTGATGCCACGGCACTCACCCCAGGCAAGAGAGTGAGACTCTGTCTCAAAAAAAAATAATAATAATAATAATAATTTCTACTTCCATGTCATTTTTAGCCCAAAAGTTATTTAGAAAGATTTTAAGAAATAATTTCAGGTAGATAACTTGGGGGTTGGGATCAGGGTAGCAGAATTAATCTCTGATTGTTAGTTTTCCACTTTATTTCAGTGTCATCAGAGAATGTGGCCTCTGTGATTTCTGTTTTGAGTAATTTGGTGAGTTTGATTAGATACCAACCTAATTTTTTCCTTCCTTGTAGCATTCTTAGATGAATCTTGATATTTCTTGGTATTCTTGGTATTTCAGTTTCACTACAATTTGTTCAGATGTGTCTACTTTGCACTTTCCTTGCTTTGCAACCTGAGGACTCTTTGCGCCTTTCTAAAGTTTTGGGGAAATATACTTCTTTTATGTCTAAAAGATTATATCTTTTCTTTGATGATTAAATGAAATATACAAACATATACAAACACCAAGGTACATAGTAAACATTCAATAAATGTTAACTTCAGTAATGATAATAATGCTGTCTGTTAACTTTTATATGTAAATCTCTTTGTTCTTTTCCATTACATTCAGGGAAAATTCTTTGTAAGATCTCCTAGCACATTCATTTAATCTTCAGCTGTATTTATTCTGCTCTTCACTTCATGTATGGGGTTTCATTTTGATGGTCAAAATTTAGTTACCAAGATGCAATCGGTATCTTCTCAGATCACTTTAAAAATGTTATTTACTCTGATTTCAAAAAATTGTTTGCCTTATTAACTCTTAATCTTCTGCTTAGTTGTTCTAGGGTGTTATTATTGTTTGTGGTGTTCTTGGTTGTTTTATCCTTCATAGAATTGATTTACCTTAAATGTCTGGTAATTCTATGTTGGCTGTTCATCCTTATATTTGATAATCCCTGTAAGCCTGCCATTTTATTAATAGCTCGTTATACCCTGTCTCCATTGATTTTGTCACTGGCAAAATGTATTGCTGGTAAGGACACACTGTTAGCTTGTCATTCCTTTTAGGAGTCAGTTATTACTAGCCCTTGCCTCATTGGCCCCAGCACCTCCTACCCTCATTGCATTTACTTGTGGTCAAACACTGCCTGTACTCCTACTTACCACATCGGGGGAGGTGCCATTGTTCAGCTGCTTCCATCGTAATTCTCAGTTTGACACTTGCCTCAGGCCTATCTCCTGTCCATTGACTCTAAGATTAAAACATCCCTAGAACTTCTTCCATGTTTGCATAGTCTTCTGAATGTGATTGGGCTGTGATTTCCTCTAATTATTTTCCATACATCTGTTCCCATCTGCTTTCTGAGTTTTTAAGAATTCCTCAACATTTCTGGTCTATTCATGGTAGTACAATGTCGGAGATGGGGCTACGTATAGAAAAGAACTTTGTAATGAAAGTTGTTAAACCCTTGTAAAAAGATTTTTTCTGAAAATATTAATACAGTCCCTTCTGAAAGTAGGAGATGAGTCAGAAACCCTGTCAGTCTTTTCTAATTCTTGATTTGATTAATTCCCTCCCATAGGGTGTATAAAGTATTTCCCCAAATCATTTAAAATCTAGCCTAAGCAAACAGCTGCAATAATCGAAAAAGCCATATCCCTGTGGAGTTTTTTTAATAAAATTGGTAAAGATGAGAATAAATTCTGGAAATATGCTATTGATGACACATACTGAATTGTGCCCTGTGTAGCAGCTGCTCTTCTGATCTCCATCATTTAAGTGAAACAGCCATAGAGGGATTCTTTGCTTAAAGAAGATTTCACTTTAGAAGGAGCAACGTAGTATTTGTATTGACTTTCTAAATCCTTTTTATTCTTTTGTTGAGGAAACATTCATTGAACACCTACTATATCAGGCAAAGTGGGCAAACTGCCATAACAAACAACCCCAAAATTTCAGTGACTCAAACAATATAAATCTGTTTTGTGCTCATGTCACAGTGTAAGCAAGTCATGAGGAAAGCACTTCTCCTTGCAGAATTCAGAGACTCAGATTTCTTTTATCTTGTGGTTTGCCCTCCTTGGGTCCTTGATTTAGCCAGTGAAGGGGGAAAGAGAGTGAGGATTGCATGAGAGTTTTTTGTTTTTTTGTTTTAATAGGCCAGCTATGGAGGTATCAAAACATAATACACATTACTTAGGCTCACATACCATTATTCTGAACTCAGGTAAATGGCCACACTTAAGTCCGAGGAAAAGTAGAAAATGTAGTCAAGCTAAAGACTCATGAGGAAGTGAACACTAACCATTTCTGTCACACCTACTATGTGTGCTGCTCAGGGAGTCAGATATATCTCCTCCAATGAAGGGAATGAAATGTGCATTCTATAAGAAAGATATTACAGTACCTAAGGAGAAAGGAGGTAGCAATCATATCTGCTTGGGAACAAAGGATGTCAATCAGGAAAGGCTTCATAGAAGAGCATGATATTTGAACTAAAACTTTCTGGTAAGGTTTTCTCAGCAAGAGCGAGGATGGGCACCCCAGCAGTAAGAAAGGCATGGCAATACAAACAAAAGGCAATGTGGTTGAGCAAGGCTAGATTTAAGATCCTTGGGATGAGGAAGGAGGAGTAGTGAATGATGAGGCTAGAAAGTTACATTAAAATCAGACTGTGAAGGGCCTTTTAAAAATTTTTATTGATACATGGTAGTTATAGGAAGGGTTTTAGATGTCATGCTAAGGATTTTGGACTTACATATGTGTGTCTGTGCATGTGCATATATACAAAAGGGTACCCTGAGAGGCATTTTTAGCAGAGAGTGGCATGATCATATATGTGTTTTAAAAAGGTACATTTATTTATTTGATAATTGTCGAACATTTCTGTGTTTTAGATTCTGTGCTTACTGCTAGGAATACAAAACAGTGAACACATTCCTTACTCTGGTGGTAATATGAAGGGTTCATTGGAGGGAATAGGATTAGAAGTACAGAGATTAAATAGGAGCTCCTTTCTTGTTCAAAGTGAAAAGAAATGAGGTCCTGAATGTGAGTATGGCAGTGAAAATGGAAAAGAGTGAATGGTTTCTACAGATACCTTGTGGAGTAGGATCTGATGGAACTGCTCAGCAATCAGATGTATTACATATGAGAATAAGAGTTGAGGGAAAATGTCACAAAGGTTTTCAGTCTATGAGATTAGGTGGCTGGTGAAAATAGGAAATACTATGGGAAAAAGATAAGGTTTGTGGGAAAGATTGTAGGTTCAACCATGAACATGATTTGAAATATCTATGCAGAGGTGTCCAGGATGTAATTGGAAAAACAGGTCTGATGATCAGGAGAAAGGCCGTGGACAGGTATGGCTATGCTAGACATATGGGTTACAATTTAGACCTTCCACATACTGCCCAAGAATAGAACTCCAAGAAGTAAAAGGTGGGTAAAAGAAACAGCAGCCAGAAAAGAATGACTAAGAATTGCCAGAATTAGGAGAGCATTTTCAGAAAGAAGTGGTTGGTCAACTGTTTAAAAAAGATGGAAAGACTCTAGCAGGATAAAAGTGGGATAACCATTAGATTTGGCTATTACAGAGTTTCTGAGCACCATTGCAAATGCTGTGGGGGGCAAAAGCTGGTGAGAACAAGAGAAGGCAGTAGCTTGGTTGAAAGAAGAGTAAATATTATACAGGATTTGTGAGACTTGAATATATAGTTATAATCTGAGGATAGGGAAGAAAGAGTTTGAACTTTAAGAAGCAGAGAGAATCTCAAAGGATGTGGAAAGGAATAGGCTGTAAGGTGCAAGTGGATGGGTTTACTTTCTGAAACAAGGCAAAAATGA
>RJWJ010011087.1:10000-45301 GCA_004363605.1 Indri indri
ACAGTTTTTCCCAATTCATATGTCATCCTTTAAACTTATCTTGCTTAATTCAAGATAAGCAAGATTCCTTTAGTACATAGATTATCTTGAACTAAGCTTTAAAGATTCTAAATAAATATTCTGAACAAAGAATGTAAAATATGTATTTCAGATTTTCAGCTGCCTTGTTTCTTTCTTCAGATTGCTTCACAGAAAATGAGTTTCTATTCCCTTTCCCCAATATTTTCACTTAAAATATGAATATAAAGTAAGCACAGAAATTTCATTGTTTTTGTTTCAGCAAAAGCTGATGAAGCATTGAAAGCCAAAGAAAGAAATGAGGAAGAAGCGAAGAGAAGAAAGGAGGAAGGTAAAGGCTTGTGTTCATTTTTCTCTGAGGTGTCACTATTTGACTCTGTTTCCTGGCTAGACCATAGAATATAATCTGATGGTCTAGGAGTAGCTCATGTTCCTTCATGAACCTAAACTATGACACAATATCATTCTATATTGATTGTCTTAGACACTAATGTTTGCTAGCGTAGAATTATTTTATAGGCATCCTATTATATATTCTGGGAATTGGAAGGATAGTACAGCTGATGTTGGTTTGTTTCCTTCTAACTTTTGTCTTCACCATTAATGAATTATCAAAGTCAGTCATAGAAATGGATTGAATTTATCCATAGATTTTGAAATATTTTAGCAGTGATGAAGAAACGTCCTCATGTCAACAAAACTTTTTTAAAAAGCTGTTAAGAGAGAACAGTAAAGTCTGAAGTGTTGGAAATAGACATAATTCAAATTAATAAATTCTTGTTTTAATTTTTAAGGATTAAATATTTTCTTTTAATAATGTTTAGGCCATCCCCCTAAAATATTATGGAAACAAGCACATTTTTATCTCCCGTAACAAATTTTTATTACCCCATCTGTGATTTGTGTAAGTGAAAATTTACCTTTTTGCTTCACAGAGGTTTATATGCATATACTGTTGTGAATTACAGTGCTTAAAGCAAGATTCAGGCAGATCTTTCTCAGTGAGTTAAGTCGATGATCCGTTTGGACTGGCAATCATGTCACTTTACTGGCTAATTTAGCAGAATAACTATTTCCTCTTGTGAACTTCCACAAAGTTGAAGCCAAATAAAGTATGCCAAAATTTGGACTTTGAGTACTATTATCTTAATCTGAAAGTTGAAATTTTTACCTTAGTACATACATCTCTTTTACTACAACAACCAGAAAAAAATTTCCACTCCCAGCCTCCAAATGGAAGCTGAGATCCAGCTGAACCTCAAACGTTTGAGTATCATGGTTTAGGATGCTTAAAAGCAGCATCCTATCAGAGCCAAGTCTCCAAAGCCCATCCAAAAAAAGAAAAAAAACTTCTGTAGATGTAGGAGACAGAACCCTCATGAGTAAATACATTCAAACTAAATGTGAATGAATTTATACATACATATTATAGCATGGTGTTCTTATATAAATGTAGTGTTCTTATACATATATAACATAATGTTCTTTCCTTATTGACCCCCAGAAATCCTGACTTTGTGCTCTTGTCCAGGATCAACTAATTTTATACTGAGAAAACAAATGAATTCCAATGGCAAGAGTCCTCAGTAGAATTCTCTTCTTTTGGCGTCCAAAAATGCACATCTTGACATTTTTAGTAGAAGCAATCTATCTCATTTCAGTTATGCTTATGGTATGCCCATAGTATGAATAGATGTAATACTAAATGCAAAAGCAGTCTAAGCAAATTATAGTGTTTAAGTACTGCTATGTTAATAACATGGCGGCCCTTACAAAACACTGTGGTACTGTAAATCACAAGTGTAGTACTTATTACCAACCAACACAGTGAAAATATGTTACAGTAATTATTAGCCTAATCTCATTAATTCATATCTTAATTGGAGTCATAATCAGTTGAAAATGAATGGGACTGATAGTTACCACAGATATTGGAATTGATAGGAGATTTATTTTTATGAAAAAAGTAACATAAATACCGTCCTAGTGAAAGAAACTTTTTTAATACTTAAGAACCCCTCATTTAAATGTTTGCAATTGATATTTCTAATGCCTTTTTTCATTAAGTTAGTCAAAGCATCTTTAAAATGATACTTTTTTAAGAATTTCTTAAGTATAGATACCTGAACATTGTTATTCTTTCTAAAGTAATTTTTATTTTAGACTTTTCACTCAAACTGACCTTGTACTTAGCTTGTGATAGATACATAGTACCTTTTCCATTTAATACCTGAGAATTGTTGAAAAAGCCAATTCTTCCAATCATAGCTGTTTTAATTAGCATCTTTACAAATCTATCATCCTAACTAGAGTATAAACTCTAGGATTGTAGAGGACTTAGTATCTAGCACATAATAGAAACCCAGTTTCTTGAGTTATTGCATGGTGAATGAATAAATGAATAAATAGTTTCCCTTAATTCTTTTAAACCTATACTTAAGTAGCTTATCTTGAGCTTACAATGGATTCCAAATAATCTCATTGAAAGTATAACCCAACTTTGTTATGTCCCGAATTACAGCCATATAAAATGAAACGAAGGAATGTCAAAATACTATCAGTATTTGCTAATATGGATTTATCTTACCTGAGCTCACTGAATTTTCTGTGTATCCAAAAACATAAGAAAATTATTATTGCAGATGTTGAAGAACAATTCTACTGGTAATATAACCTATATGACACTAATTTCAAAAGATAAAAGGTGTGTTTTTCATTCAATAAGTTTGCTTTACTTATTTTTTATAGGTAAAAGTAAATTGCTTCCTAGGTTCTTTGTTGTTCTTGTTGCTTGCTTCCAAAATTTTTTTCTTGTGGGTTGTCTAGATACTTAAATGCTATCAAATTAACCTTTCCCTGAAAATGATTAATGTATAAGCTACATTTATTTTATTTCCCATAATTAGTCTAGCTCCAAATTGAAACCTGATATACATCAGTATGTGTGTGTGTATGTATTACCATATCTGAAAGAATAATAATCCTTTATTTTCAACCTATAAGACACTAGTAATTCACTCTGTCACATCATTTATACAATTCATCTCTTAATTTTTCGGCATGCTGATATGCAGTACAGGGTTGAAAGCATTGTGAAATGTAGATAAATGTCGTCTATCCAGCTCCCTTTTTCTACTCTCTGTTATTTCAAAAAGGCTATTGTATTAGTATAGTACAATCTGTGCCATGCAAATTCATTCTGACTATTATGTAATCTGTTCCTTTGAGTGTTCTTAAATCAATAACATGATTATGTATGCAAGTACTGTATCCAAGATAAAAGTCAGGCAACACACCAAAACTTGTCCAGGACAACTACTTTACCTTCCACCCTTTAAATAGTGGTACCCCAGTTAGAGTGCTTTTCATGGTCCTTATATAGCTCAGATGATTTTCCACTTAGTGAATATAACTAGTACATTGATGATGGGCCCCCTTTCTTGAACCATTTGCTAACTCTTCCCACTTTAGCTGAGTTATAGGAAGGTTACATCTTTTAGTAAAAATCAACTGAATACTTAAAAGTGAAGGCTTACAATTTCCCACTTTTTTCTAATTTGAGATTATTTTATAGGAAAATGAATAGTATTAAACCTTTTTCTTCTGTTTTCTTTCTTATTCTTTGAATTAATAAATACATGACTTTCTCTTTTTCTCTGTATGTATTGGAAATGTTCTAACTATACTTTTAAAATATACAATTAAAAATCATTTCAACTTCTTCCTTTGATTTATTCTCTATTATTGAATGTGTTAGCATAACTGTTTAGGTTTTCTGTGTATTTTTATATTTAATTTAGCAGATATTTAAGGGTGCTAATTATGTTGTAAATCCATTTATAAGCATAACAGTCTTTCTTTTCGTTTGACTCCTCTCTAATATAAAATTCTTATTTGTGGTATAAGTATAGTAATTCTTGAATTCTTTTTTCCTTGTGTTTATTCAAAATAGCTCTACCCATCTATTAGTTCTTTTACTTCAAATATTTTTGTTTCCAAAAGTATTAGGAAATCCATTTTAAATTATTCATGGAAGTGGTGGACAGTAGAAATATGAACATAATATGAGGCAGTTTAAGTGAAAACTTAGAGCAATCCTCAAGTCTCATTTGTGTTTAAGTTGAAATTCATCAAATCTTTTGCCACAGCTGATTAACAAGAAGTAAAATAGATTAGCTTTAATTTCATCTTTTATATTTATAATCCTTTGGTGAAGGTGAGGTAAAGAGTACTAGTAAGTGAAAGGCAAAGTAGGTGCCAGGCAATTTTCTAAGTACTTTACGTATTTTAACTCTCTTAATCCTCATGAAGTCTATGAGGTTTGTGCTGTTATTATTCCTGTACTATAGGAACGATAGGAAACTAAGGCACAGTGCTTAATAGCTTGTTCTATAGCTGATAAGTGGTAAAGCCAGGATACAAACTCAGGCAGTCTGACTCCAATATACATTTCCCCTCTTTAAACAGCCTGCATAAATCACAGCTCTTACAATCAGTGTTCAAAAATAATGTGATTTCATTCTTTCTTCCTCTCTGGATCCTGCCCTCAGCTCTTAAGCATTTGTTTACTGTCAAACTTTCTGTCCTCACTTAGATCTGTACCCGTATTAGGCTGCCTCACTTGGGTTTTGGGACACCCAGCATGTGAGGTGTACCTGACAGAGGTACATTTTGTCATCAAGTCTATGTCCTCTTCCCATAATCTCTATCTGCTTTTCTCCCTACAGACTAGCTGGGCTGTGTGAGATACTCATAGTGTCCCCTCCACACCTAACCTTCAGAGCCTGGACCAGACCTAAGCATCTGGTTTCTCAGGTCCTTTCATTTAGGTTGTGCCTGTCCCAGAGTTTTGTAGTTCCTAGCATAAAACACACCTAGCACCAGGTCTCTCAGAGACAGAACTGTTATAATCCCTTTTTCCTCCACTGTGGTTTGTTGCCTCAGACCCAGGGAAGAAGATGAATGTTGGGGGTTCCGAAGCATCCTTTATTCCTTCTGGATACCCTTTATAAGAAAGCTGGGGCCAGGCACAGTGGCTCACACCTGTAATCCTAGCACTCTGGGAGGCCAAGGCGGTCAGATTGTTTGAGCTCGGGAGTTCGAGACCAGCCTGAGCAAGAGCGAGATCCCATCTCTACTAAAAATAGAAAGAAATTAGCTGGACAGCTAAAAATATATAGAAAAAATTAGCCGGGCATGGTGGCGCATGCCTGTGGTCCCAGCTACTTGGGAGGCTGAGGCAGAAGGATTGCTTGAGTCCAGGAGTTTGAGGTTGCTGTGAGCGAGGCTGATGTCACAGCACTCTAGCCCAGGCAGCAGAGTGAGACTCTGTCTCAAAAAAAAAGAAAAAAAAAGTTGGAGTGAAGTTGAAGGGAGAAGTTAACAGGTACACAAATATCATTTAGGAGTCACTGTTTATTCAGTTGGCATGTTGATCTAAGTAGGTTAGACAGAAGTAAGAGGATTGTCCTTTCTGGCCCTCTTCCTGAATTGGCTACTCATTGTAACATGCAATGTTATTTCCTTCTTAGATTTAAACATTCAAAATTGCTCCCCCCAACTTTGTCTTACTTTATTACATTCTTTCCATGATAAGATTTAAAATATTCCTCTAGGAAATTTGTGTTTTCTGTGTGTGAGATTTAATAGTTCTACATCTTTCATAATGTAGTATTTAAAAATATATTAAGTGCACGTATAGTAGTAACATTCACTGGGTGTCAGGCAGGTGGGAGGGGGAGGAGAGGATGGGCATATACACACCTAATGGGTGCGGTGCGCACCATCTGGGGGATGGACACGCTTGAAGCTCTGACTTGGGTGGGGCAAAGACAATATATGTAACCTAAACATTTGTACCCCCCTAATATGCTAAAAGAAAAAGAAAAAGATCAAAAATATTTATGTCTGTATAATCTTTTAACACATTAGCTCTAATGTTACAATGCTATTTTCCTTAAGAAGAAAATTAATCTGTTTTGTCTGAATGCATTGCTTTATTGTATATTTTTCCTCAAGTTCTTATTTAGTCAAAAAAAAAAAAATTCACTCAAGAATGCTCAGTCATTTATCCTACCCATCTGTCTTATTTCCCTCAGCAGTGATTTGTCCTTTATAATCCCCTTGATTCCATGTCTGCAAGAACTTGATTGCTAAATATTTTTAACCTTTCCTTTGTATATAGTTTTATCTGTGTCATATTACATAGCATCAACTATTTGTTTCTCAGTTTCAATGCTTCCGGTAAATGTGTGCTAATTCATTTTTAACTTTTTAACAAAGAAGGAATTCTCCCTTATTTTTCTAGTAGCTAGATAATAACTATTTTTGTTTCATATATGTTCAGCTGTATTCTTTATGGATTTAGAAACCAGTTTATATCCATTTTATTTATTTTCAGTAAAGTGTTCATGAAATACAAATGAACTGATACCTATTTAACCATTATTAGGCTTCCGGTGGCTATCATGTATTTCCTTAATGATTTAAATATTTTCTGTTCTAATTTGTGTTTCTATTCTACAAACACAAATTTCAAGACCAACTCAAAGGTACAGGTTTTCTATTCAATCAGCTATTTCCAGTATAAATTAAACATTAGGAAGCTGACATACATATTAAATGCGCACAGGTGTGCAATCCTGGGAGTAGCCAAGGGGAAGCTGGTGCAATCTAAGGAGCTAACTATGCTCTACTGGAAATACCGTTAGCTTCCTCTACCTGAGTCCCCACTCTGCCATTTCCTGACTCTGTGACTGAATAAGTCTCTTAACTTCACGGTGACTTTAAAGTGGGGAAGATGATAAAATCTGCCTAGAACCATTATTATATGAAATGGCATAGTGTTTACAAAAGCACTTCATAACTACATAGTACTATAAAAATATACACTATTGTTATTATTCACAATTGCAACACACGAGTATGATTATCCCTTTATCATTCATCCCCTTAGTAACTTTTATCAATTCAAAAAATATTTACTGAATATTCACATCACGAAGGGTGGTGCTGTTCTAAGCCATGTGAATAGATCAGTGACAAAGAAAATCAAAGCCCCTGTACTTGAAGAGCTTACATTCTAGAAGGTGGAGGGAGACAGAAATAAATATGAAAACGTATGATAAAATAAAGTAAATTCAAATAAGGATTAGTGTTTTCTCATCCTGTGTGATGTTAGGTGGTCCTTTTGAACTGAATTTCCCCATCTGTTAATAAATATGATAATAACCTAGCTACTATCTAAAGATGTGATACAGTATATGTAAATCTGTTTTATAGACATTATAAAGTATTAGTTGTTTCTCTTTTTTATTTTTTAGCACAATTTTAGATATTCACCATAGTATGTACCTTGAGGGATGCAAAAATGAAAGATATGGTTCTCTTTTGCTCTGCAGGAACTTACTGTCAATTTAGAAAGGCATGTCTAATGGACCTGAAATGGTAGCAAAGAGTACAAGATATAGTAATATATAGTTATTGGCTAAATTGTTCAGATATTACTAAGTGAGACACAAATATACATGAAAGTAAGACATCATATTCTTTTCTGTTTTTATTAGATTGAATTTATTGAAACTTCAGAAACTATATTTTGTGTTTCTTTTCAAGATCAGGATAAAATTTTTATTTTACTTGAAAACTTGAGTTTTCTGTGTTCTTATAGAAGCAATGAAATACTAGCACAGAAGCAAGTCTATTTGATCATACTATCTATTATTTGTGAGGAAAAATTGCTTTCTAAAAATACACTTCATGATTTTTTTTCAAGCTAGCTCTAACTCACTCACTCTAGTATTAAAGCCTGTATCACTTACCTTCAGAGAAAATTCTGTTTAAAACGTATTGTCATTAAATACAAACTTTTATTTTCTCAGTTTAGCAGCATTATCTTGATTCTGTTATCCTAAGATGAAAACATTCCTTGGTGACTGTTCTCTTGCTTTTTCTTAAAATTGTTTGATTCAGATGTAGTTATTTATAAAGAAGTTTGGCGTACTGATGAGTAATTCTTTGGAGGCAAACTTCCTGATTCAACATTACTTACTAACTATATACCTTAACCTGTGCTTCAATTTTCTCATCTATGCAATGAGGCTAATGAAAATATCTACTTACTGACGTTAATATATGTAAAGCACTTAGAATAGTGCCTGACAGGTAGCAGATAATATGTATTATAATACATATGTATTATATGTGTTAGTTCTCCTGTACTTCAATTCTCTATAAAATTGTACCTATTTTTACTCTCACAGTATCCTAGATAGCTTAGTGTAAAAATATGAGATTGTAAAAATATGAGATTCTCATTCATTCTTAACATAAATAAAATATCTTGCCTAAATATCTAATACTCTTACAAAATTAATTAAAAATTTGGCCTAACAATAAAATTTAATCACAAGGCTAAACAATAGGTAAAGTTTTTGTGAAAATTTATTTTGATAAATTTATTTTTTATTTCTCTAAGTATCAAGAAAATTACCCAAAAGTTTGTAGGTCAAAATTGTTATTTGGTAAATTACAACTTTATTTTTGATTTTGAAAGTTTCTGTAAATTACTTTTGTGTATCAGTTTCATTATATGAAAGGGGGTAATATCACACATAAAAAGTGATTTTATTCACCTGCTCATGCTGACAAGTGTTACCTATCACCTATTGCTGCTTCTTAAGGCCAGTATCTTGAATGTAATAGTAACATGGTACTACATGAGGAAAAATGTTTCTCTATTTACTAAGCCAAAAGACCTGCATCCAGTTGACCTAAAAGCTATATCATGTTTTGTAGTTATCAGTTTAAAAGAAGGTCAAGAATTATAATTTTATAATATTTGCATTTAATTCAATCATCCAAAAGTTCACTCCTACTTCTGCTAATTTTACAAATGCCATTGCAAGAGTGCCTTTAAAGGAAACTGTGCTGGCAAAAATTATTCCTGTGGTGAATATATGATTCCTGTTTGTTGAATCAGAAGCTGAAGACGGATCAATTAATACCATGCAAAGTCATACTTCACCATCTTCTCAGCAAAATGAAACAGTATAGCAAAGATCAATAGAGTGGTTATAAAGTTAGCAAGTGTCTGCGTCAAGTTTTATTTATATAAGATGATGACTTAGCCAAAGTAAGAACATTCTGCCTTAATTATAGGATTAATATCTGGAATTAGTAGTGACCTGTTAAAGGAAAACAGGTGAAATTCAAATATTCTTTGAAATTCATATCGTTAGCATTAGTAAGATTCAAGTCTTCTTAATGACTTTAGTGATGTCAGAATATGTTCACTATAACAAATTATTAGCTGTATCAAAAGAAATATGATTGAAACCCGGTTTGAGTCAATAAATGTTTATCTCCTGTAGCATACCTTACACTCTGTCTTTGGCCATAAGATGCATGGGTATAACATATTCAGAGACAAACATTCCAAGGATACTAAGTTATTGATTACATGTTGATCAGTACGTATTATAAATAATGAAGTGAGATCTAGTTTCTAAATAGAATATTTTATTGCAAAAATATTTACTTTCCCTACATATACTGTTAACCTTACCAGCAGACTAATAAACCTTAATCCTACTCCTAGAGGTTCGGAGTGGACATCCAAAAAGAATCCTATTACTAAAAACATTTACAGAAAGTCGGCCTCGTTTCTGTCATTAGAAAAAAAAAATATATATATATATATATATATGTATATATATGACCGTCTTTACTGTAATTGACCTTTCTTAAAAGTGTATATAAGTTTATTTTAGTTTTCTGGTATTATATGGTGTCCTATGTCCTTTCTTTTCTAAAACGATCTTACTGTATTACCTGAGACCAAGGTGGATAATGATGAGCTGAAAGCTGGAGTGGAAGCGAATCCATCTCAACCTACATGTGAACTAGCAGCATAGTTTGACATTATTATTCCACCAATATTGGACCATTTGAAACAAATCGGCAAGGTAAAGAAGCTGGATAGATGGGTTCCGCCTGAACTAAACGAATGTCGGCAGAGAAATCATCTCAAAGCTTGCCTTTCTTTACTGTCACGACATAAAAGTGAACCATTTCTGCACTGTCTTGTTACGTGTGATGAAAAATGGATTATTTTTGACAATCACCAGGGTTCAGGGCAATGGTTGGATAAAGATAAAGTGCCAAAACAGAGTCAAAACCAAATATTCATCAAAAAAAACTAATGGTGTCTGTTCGGTGGTCCAGTGCTTGTATTATCCACTATAGCCTCATGAAACCTGGTCAATCGATTACAGCGGATGTCTACTGCATCCAATTGGACAAAACGATGAGGATGCTTGCGATTAAGCAGCCAAGATTAGTTAATGAAGACAGGCCAATCCTCTTGCAAGACAATGCTCGACCACATGTCACACAAACGATACTGATCAAACTGTAGAAACTGGACTTGGAAAGTCTCTGTCATCCACCATATTCACCAAACCTTGCACCAGCTGACTACCACGTCTTCCAGGCTTTGGACCACTTCTTGCAAGGAAAAATATTCACTTCTCAAGAAGCTGTGGAAGATGCCTTTTGTGATTTCATCGCCACTCACTCTCCAGGCTTCTTCGCTGCTGGCATAAACAAGCTGCCGTTAAGTTGGCAAAACTGTGTGGACAGTTTAGGTGCATACTTAGATTAATTGTACTGCTTCTTGTTTGAGATACAGTAAACTACACTTTTGATTCAAAATCAGACATTTCATATTTAATGACCTAATAGGTGATGGAGGGAAAATAAAGTATTAGTATAACATATATGATAAAAATGTTTTTTAAATTATAACTATTCTAGTATAACATACTTGGCATAAAATTAAGAAATGGAATGGAGAATATTGTTCAAAGAAAATAATTTATGTAAACCTTGATTATTTGTGCAAATTTAGTGTGATTAGATAACTAGCCACTGTTTTAGAATACAGAAAGCTGAATTTGTGTAAATAAAATCAAATTCTGATTAATTCTGAACATTTCCACCTTATTTTAAACTATTATAATCCAAGATAATCAGCAGTACTCAACTGAAGTCATCTCCAATGTCAAGAAAAAAAGAATTATTCTTTTGTCATCCCCTGTCAAACTGGATACAGTATATTAGACGTTATATAGGGCAAGGGAGATTGAGGTAAAACCAAAAGTTATACTGTTATAGAAGAGAGCTGAAATTCAAGAAACTCATGTAACAAGAATCAGAATTTTAAACTAGAAAGCCAACCAGAGGATTTGGGCAATGCAAGACTACAGCCATGGAGCAAGACCATACATGAGGAAAATGCATGAAATGCTAGCCCTGTCCCCAAGAGGCTACTGAGTCTTCTTAGTCAAGAGCTCTTTCTGTGCCTTCTTCTTAATGTGAAACTAATCCTAGTGTGTGCCAGTGAAGGCAAGTCTGCAGTGTGCTTGGTGGCTGAGAGCATAAACTGAAGTCATAAATATGGGGATTTGAATATCAGCAACACTTTAGTAACATTGTGACTTTGGGTGAATCACTCTACTTCTAAGTCTTTATTTTCTTGCTCCTGGAAGAGTTGTGAACATTAAATTAATGTATGTAAAGTCCTTAACACAAAGCCTAGTATATACTCAGCATTCAATAAAGGTTAGCTATTGTTGCTGACAATAGTAATGATATACCACTGGCTAGAGAGGGAGAGGTAAGGGTAATGACATCCAGGCAGTTCCTTCCTCCCTCTTCAAGGTAATGGTGTCTCACTCTGATTTCAGAGGAAAGAATTCTGCTTGTCACAGAGAACACTGACGGAGTTAATACTTTTATGGTTTGTTTTTTGTTGTGTTTTTTTTAAAGAGACAGGGTCTTGCTCTGTTACCCAGGCTGGAGTGCAGTGGCCTAATCATAGGTCACTGTAACTTTGAACTGCAACTCCTGGGCTCAAGCAATCCTCCCACCTCAGCCTCCAGAGTAGCTGGGACTACAGGCATACACCACCATGTGCAGCTAATTTTTTTTATTTTTTGTAGAAAGGGGTGTCTCACTATTGTTGCCCAGGCTGGTCTCGAACTCCTGGCCTCAAGCGGTCCTCCTGCCTCAGCCTCCCAGAGTGCTGTGATTACAGACATTAGCCATCGTACCCAGCTAATACCTTTATAATTATGAGTAACACGCAACTCAGATGTCTGCCATGTCTTTCTGTATACTGTTAGTGAATTAGCAGAATTTGCTATGAGTTTAGAAGTTGGGATGACTCAGACTTTCCAAGGCTATAAAAGACTATGGCAAAGACATCGGGAATGATAAGAATTGTTGGAATGAGAGGAAAGGAGAGAATTCCGTGGTCTTGCTGAATCCTATTCAACAGAGGTAGCCATTATTGCTGGTGATTTGGATTAAGCTGTAGTGCTGCTGACCTCAGCAGAGTAAACACCAGAGTAATAGTATAGATGCTCATTGGGCTTCAAAGTCAAAATACACTAAGAAATTAGCATTATGTAAAATATATATATGTTTATGTAAACAAAGAGTAAGTCTCTCTGAAATCCATTATTAAATAAGCACCAAAAGAAAAATGAAAAAGAAAAATGTTATGTGACAGCAACATTCTAAGTACCTGAGTCATTTTTATTGTATTTAGTGTATACCCAGTCCTCATTCCTACCTGCCATATCATAGATGATTTTTTGAGACCCGGTTGGTTTTTAAATCCAGGCAGCAGTCTTAGCTAAGATTGCTTTCTATTCATTATCTTTTGAGGAACTTTTGGCTCAGAAGTGCCATTGACCAGCACCTACCTTGAGGATTAAAAATAACAAGTCTTCTCTTTGTAAAATAACTTGAAGTAGGCTCTTGTTAGAAAAAAAGAAAACTCCTCTCTGTATCCTTTTAACTTCTCTCTAGAGCATCATTTTTTAAAATATACAACATACAAGAGACATATACTTTGCAACCCAGTTCACATATCAATATGTACACATAACAGAAAAAAATTTATAAAACAATATTTAAAATATTTGATTTTTTTATCTAATTCTATTGCATCTTAAAACAAAATAAAAACAACCCTAATGGGTCATCATCCTCAGTTTTTAAGATACTGCTCTAGAATAGATTACTCCTGCATTTCTCTCTTACCCAAATCACTCTCATACCTTAAATACAAAAGCGTGAGAAAATGTCCCATTTTCACCTATGATTATAGTTAGACTAAAGTAAATTACTACATGTTGTTGGAGTTTTTTAAGGCAAGACTTTAAGATAAGTCAATGTATTGTTCTAATAAAGCAATTCAAAATTAGAAGCAACTAGATTTTTTTTTTAAATTGGCATTCTGTATGAACTCAACAAATAATTCTTAACTAATTATCATTTCCTTGGAAGTAACTTAAAGAGGATATTAAGTGTTCCTACTTAGGATATAATTATCTGTTAAAAGTCTCTAGTTAATGTAAAATTTTCAACTTTTAAGTGGTATTAATATATTATATGTGCAGGTCATATATTTCTTTACATCTTTGGTTGGAGTTTATTAAGCTAGGTGAGAAGTATCTTCCCTTTTAGCACTATTTTGCAACGCAAATCACTAACGACTAATGGAATTCATGTTAATGTGAATTTGATAACTGAGCTAAATCTGGCTTTATGATGATTTGGAATATAGGCATACCTCACAGATATTGTGGGTCCAGTTACAGACCACCACCACAATAAAGTGAATATTGCAATATAGCCAGTCACACTAATTTTCCAGTCTCCCAGTACATATATAAGTTATGTTTGCCCTATACTATAGTCTATTAAGTGTGCAATAGCATTATAACTAAAAAAATGTGCATATCTTAATTAAAAAATACTTTATTGCTAAAAAATATTAATGATCATCTGAGACTTCAGGTAAGTCATAATCTTTTTTGCTGGTAGCGGGGTTTTGCCTCAATGTTAAGGCTGCTGACCGATCAGGGTAGTGGCTGCTGAAGGCTGGGGTGTCTGTAGCAATTTAAAATAAGACAACAATGAAGTTTCCACATCAATTAACTCCTCCTTTCATGAAAGATTTCTCTGTACATGCAATGCTATTGGACAGCATTTTTCCCACAGTAGAACAACTTTCAGTATTGGAGTCAATCTCTCAAACCCTGCCATCGTTTTGTCAACTAAGTTTATGAAATATTCCAAATCTTTGTTGTCACTTCAACAATGTTGGCAGTGTCTTCAACAGGGGTCGATTCCATCTCAAGAAACCACTTTCTTTGCTCATCCATAAGAAGCAACGCCTCATCTGTTCAAGTCTTATCATGAGATGCAGCTACTCAGTTACATCTTCAGGCTCCACTTCTAACTCTAGTTCTCTTGCTCTTTTCACTGCATCTTCAGTTACTTCCTCCACTGAGGTCTTAAGACCCTCAAAGTCATGCACGAGGGTTGGAATCAACTTCTTCCAAACTCCTGTTAATGTTGATATTTGACTTCCATGAATCACGTATGTTCTTAGTGGCATCTAGAATGGCGAATCCTTTCCAGAATGTTTTCAATTGACTTCGCCCAGATCCATCTGAGGAATCACTATCTATGGGAGCAAAATGTATTTACCAAATGTGTTTCTTAAATAATAAGACTTGAAACTCAAAATTACTCCTTGATCTATGTGCTGCAGAATGAATGTTGTGTTAACAGGTGTGCAAACAACACTAATCTCTTTGTACATCTCCATCAGAGCTCTTGGGTGACTAGCAATAATATTTTGAAAGGAATCTTTTTTTCTGGGCAGTAGGTCTCAACAGTGGGCTTAAAATATTCAGTAAACCATGCTGTGAACAGATGTGTTGTCATTCAGGCTTTATTCTTCCATTTATAAAGCACAGGCAGTGCAGATTTAGCATAATTCTTAAGGGCCCTAGGATTTTCAGAATGGTAACTGAGCATTGGCTTCACCTTAAAGTAACCAGCTGCATTATCCCCTAACAAGAGAGTCAGCCTGTCCTTTGAAGCTTTGACACAAGGCATTGATTTCTTCTCTCTAGCTGTAACAGTCCTATCTTCTTCATTTCATCTACATTGAATATCTGTTTGGTGTAGCCACCTTCATCCATTATCTTAACTAGATTGTCTTGCTACTTTGCCTTGCACTTTTATGTTACAAAGGCAGCTTCTTTCCTTGAACCTCATAAGCCAATCTCTGCTAGCTTCAAACTTTTCTTTGGTAGCTTTCTCACCTCTTTTAGCCTTCACAGAATTGAAGAGTGTTAGGTCCTTACTCCAGATTAGGCTTTGACTTAAGATAATGTTGTAGGTGGTTTGATCTTCTATCCAGACCACTCAAAATTTCTCCTATCAGCAAAAAGGCTGTTTTGTTTTCTTATTATTCACATATTCACTGGAGTAGCACTTTTAATTTCCTTCAAGAACTTTTTCTTTGCATTCACAACTTGGCTAACTCTTTGGGGCAAGAGGCCTGGCTTTCAGCCCATCTCAGCTTTTGATATGCCTTCCTCACTCAGCTTAATTACTTCTAGCTTTTGATTTAGAGTGAGAGATATGCCCCTCTTCCTTTCACGTGAACACTTAGAGGCCATTGTAGGGTTATTAACTGGCCTATCTTAAATATTGTTGTGTCCCAGAGAATAGGGAGGCCCAAGGAGAGGGAGAGAGACAGAGGAACAGCCAGTTAGTGGAACAGTCAGAACACACACATTTATCAATGAAGTTTAACATCTTATGTGGGCACAGTCTGTGGTGCCCCAAAACAATTACAACAGTAACATCCAAGATCTCTGATCACAGATCACCATAACAGATATAATAATAGTGAAAATGTTTGAAATATTGTAAGAATTACCAAAATGCGACACAGAGACATGAAGTGAGCACATGCTTTTGGAAAAATGGCACCTGGTGCTGGTCAAATTGCTCCATGCAGAGTTGCCACAAACATTAAATATGTAAAAAGCACAGTATCTGCAATGTACAATAAAACACAATAAAATGAGATATGCCCATATATATTGATTTATTCATTATCTTTCTCTTCCCATTGGAATCTTCATTTTAAAAACTTCCTAGGTGACTTGTGATGGCTTGAGAAACATTAGATGCTTAAGGAGAAAGGGTGGAGGAAAGAGACGGCTTATTAAGGCTGCTGCTCTTGTTTTAGACTTGGATTTGAATTAGAAAGTTTGACCTCAAGAAAGTTATATTTTAAAGACTGAAGGGTATTTTTGGAGGAGCTCTTTTTAGTTTATATCATTATTTTAAAGGTAGCTTTATTGAAGTATACTTTACATATTACAAAATTAACCCCTTTTAAGTGTAGAGTTTGATGATTTTTAGCCAGTCTTACCACAGCCCAGTTTTAGAACATTTTGATCACCCCTAAAATATCTCTTTTAACAAGCATTCCCTTTTCCTACCCCCAGCCAATCAATAATATGATTTCTGGACATTTGCCTTTTCAGGACATTTCGTATAAATGGAATCATACAATACATAGTCTGACTTTAACATAGAATAAGGTTTTTCAGGCTCATTCATGTTGCCATATGTATCAGTAGTTCGTTCCTTTTTATTGCGGAAAAATACTCCATTAGATGGATTTACTGCATATTGTTTATCCATTTGCCGCTTCATAGCTATTTTGATTGTTTCCACATTTTGCCTATTGTGAATAATACTGCTACGAATATTTGTGTACAAATCTTTTTGATTATAGCCATCTTATTGGGTATGAAGTAGTTTCTCATGGTAGATTAAATTTGCATGAAGGCTGCAAAATAAAGCACTAAATAATTTATTTTTTATGAAAAAATAAACACTGGGAAAACCACTCAAATAAGCTTTCTTTTAATAAGCATTACCTAACTGACTTCTACAAGTGCAGTTTGTGTGTATGAAGCTGAATTTATTTTTTTTCTGGTCTGTGTTTTCAGTACAACTTGAACAACATCGATTTTGATACTTGCTGTGCCCAAACCATTTGATTATATGTGAGGCCTTCTTTGAATGTTTTACCACTCCTGGAGTACATAAATTGACTTTGAAGAACTAAGAGCAATTCAGAAAGTTTCTTCACACTGTATTTTATATCAGTAAGGCTAAAGGAAGGCAAGAAACAGTATATATAGTCTAGTGAAGGATTTCTAAATAAAATCTATGTATGGAAAATAAACTGTCATTCAAAACACGGACCTAATGTTTTATTGACAAAAATATGAACGAATTAAAGGGGAAAAAAATGTTACTTGTAGTAAAATTGTGTCCAAATTAATGAATTAGTACTACTTTGGAAAAATAGCCTATTTTCCCTGTAACTTACGTCTAAAGGATAGTTCTAAAGGTTTTTAAAAGTAAAAGAGTTAAACTGGGCAATTTGATGGTTCATAAAATACTGAAAAGCATTAAATTCTAGACTTGAGTGAATCTACTTTGGAGTATTACTTTATTAACTAACCAAATTTTAAAGATATAAATAACAACCAAAGAATCCTCTACTGTAGGAGAGTCAGTTATTGAACCTTATACAGAAGCAACTACATCCATTAGAAAGAACTCTGTTTTGGTGTTTATACTAAACATTAATTTCTTCAATTCTAAAGGAGGATTAATACTCCTTACCTTGCAGAATTAAGAAGAGTAAGTTAAATAACATATATTGGTGAAGGTTCATAAAAATTATAAAATACTATGCAAATAAAAGCAGGAGCTACTATGAATTCCTCTCTGTCCTAAATGTCTCTCTTTTCATCATGGCTTATGGCTCTGGAACTTCAAATTCTGTAAGACTGCACAGGGATCCTCTTTATAAACAAAAGGAATGACTTTTCACATATGTGGTACTGGTACTGCATACTGTAGTACCATGAGTAGATCAGCTCCAATACCTGAACTGCTTCGTATTACTGAACTATATATCTCTGACAAAATATGCTGCTGCCAATCTAAATATCCAATAATAGAGAATGCTTAAGTCATCGCGTATCTAGAAATAAGGGATATTACTCAACCATTAAAATGTTTTCAGAGAGCTCTTAATGAGAGAATTAAGTAAGAAGAAATAATGATCTCTAGTTCACAGGTATTACCATGGGAAATGATCAATAATCAGTTAAGAATTATTTATTGAGTTCATCCAGGATGCCAACTTAAAGAAATATAGTTATTTCTACATGGCACATATATTATATAACTAGTGAAAAATGCAGAATAAAAGATTGTATGTATTTGAGGATTGACAAGAGTGAGATGAATTTGTGGGGTGAAAGAGAGGTAAGGTGTGTTCACACTTCTCTGCAACTTTTTATTATCCCAAACTTTGGAGGCCTAGAGAATGTGACCTCCTTTCCGTCATGAGATCTCTTTCCTCTCATCCCTTACAATAAATAGTTGATAAATTAAACTGACATTACATATGTACTGTATGATCTCAACATTATAAAACAAAAAAGAAAGAAAGAAAGTAAAAAACATCAGGAGGCTACATCAAAATGTTAGCAGCTTTCTCTCTGGGTGGTAGGATTATGTATAGTTCTTTCTTTATACTTTTCCTATGTTGCTGACATTTTCTACAAAATAGTTTCATATTATTTTTATTTAAAATGTAATCGTATTTGAAAAGAACGCCTTTAGACAAAACAAAATGCAGGATACACAGTCATATAAAACACATTTTCAAAATAGATTCCAAATAGTATATCAATTCTCCAGTTTAAAAAAAGCGCTTAGATTAAAATCTGGCAATTTAAATCTTATGATCTTTGTACTTCCCATCTCTAAAAATATACAGATAGATGTAAACTGTTCTTGGAGGGAGGAGGCCATGAAATCAGTTTCAAAAGAGATATCTCTATGGGACAGCACAGTGGAAAAGAATATAAAATAATGGTCAAGATCCTGTAATATGCTGAAATTAAAAAAATTTAAAAATGAAAATAAAAATAAAACACACAAAAAAAGATCTTGAGCTCTGGAACTATGCTCAAATATTGGCTTTGCCAACTGTAATAGCTGTGTAACAACTATTATTGTTGTTGTTGTTATCATATTACTGGAACGCCCTTTCTACAGAGGACATAGATTTTAAATAACCTGACTAGGAAAAAAAAATCAATTTTTAAAAATTTTTTTCTTTTAAAAATTCTACTTATTCTAAATCTGGATTTTCATTTCTGTGATTATATTATTTTTAAATTTGTGTTTTTAAATTAGTATGCACATAAATATTTGAGAATAGGTTGTCTTATAGCACATAATTAGATGAATTCAGGCCATTTCCATTAACAGAAGATGCAGTGAAAAGAGCAAGAGAACTGGAGTTAGAAGTGGAGCCTGAAGATGTGACTGAATGGCTGCATCTCATGATCAGACTTGAACAGATGAGGAATTGCTTCTTATGGATGAGCAAAGAAAGTGGTTTCTTGAGATGGAATCGACTCCTGTTGAAGACACTGCCAACATTGTTGAAGTGACAACAAAGATTTGGAATACTTCATAAACTTAGTTGATAAAGCGATGGCAGGGTTTGAGAGATTGACTCCAATACTGAAAGTTGTTCTACTGTGGGAAAAACGCTGTCCAACAGCATTGCACATACAGAGAAATCTTTCATGAAAGGAGCAGTTAATTGATGTGGCAAACTTCATTGTTGTCTTATTTTAAATTGCTACAGACACCCCAGCCTTCTGCAACCACTACCCTGATCAGTCAGCAGCCATTAACAAGGCAAGACCCTCCACCAGCAAAAAAAAATTACCACTCACTGAAGGCTCAAATGGTTGTTAGCATTATTTAGCAACAAAGTATTTTTTAATTAAGATATGTACATTTTTTTAGTTATAATGCTTTTGCACACTTAATAGACAATAGTATAGTATAAACATAACCTTTATATACACTGGGAAACCAGAAAATTAGTGTGACTAGCTTTATTGCAATATTTACTTTATTATGATGGTCTCGGCCCAAACTCACACTCTCTCCAAGGTATGCCTGTAATATGTATGAAGTGATGTTGGGTGACAGGGAGAATAATGGATTATGGTGAAGACATAAGTTGAGGGATGGATGTTTTTTATGTAGGATCTTCAAGAAAGGCCTATAATGGGATGACCTTTGAGTAGTCTTGAAGTAAGAATATGGACACCTTTCAAAGTTAATACTTTCTTAGTTTCCTCTTTTTCTTTATAAATCCCACTCCTGTAAATCCATACTCTTAAAATTTGAACTGTTTAATATTGTATGTGTTTGAGAATTCTTCAAAATAAGAGATCTATAAGATGCAAATGGTATAATTATAGTCTCTTACTAACAGTAGTGAATTTGTGTTACTTAGCACGTTATCACTCTAACCACTTTGGCATTTTTACAAAAATTCGCATTTTTTCTAGAATATCAAAATCATTTTACATTATTAGCAAGTTCTATTGCACATCTATAAACTTGTTTTAAAAAGTAGAAATTTCCTTTGGCGAGGTATCAGTGAATAAGAAAAGAGCCTAATTTACTAAACCAGAAAAATTAAACTCTCAGACATAATGAATTGAGACTGTCTTAAACATCATGCAAAAATACGATTCGAGCTACTATTCTTCCTCTCCCCTCAAGTTCTTAAGTTATAATCTACTTGTTTTGATGTTCATCTTTACTATCTGCAGAGTATGTATGTATACATACAATTTATACTTACTGTGCATACTATATATACTATATACATAATGCATAGTATATATAAGTATGTTACCTACTGTAAATTATTTTATATTGGTAAGGCCAGTGTTGTGTATCTTCAGAGATAGGATATCATTTTTATAACCTTGCTTCCCCTTCCCATCAGTTATTTCTTTTTCAGGAGTAACTTAGATGAATAAGGTAAAAACTTGGAAAAATATCTGAAGTAGTCAAGAAAGACTATTTAATAGAAATGATTGTGAATTAGGAATGTGATCAGTTTTGTTACAGAAATTCTTTATTTTCTTTTCAAGTTAATATATAAAGTCCTCAATAGTAGTTTATCAATCAGGTGTTTACTGAAAGAATGTAGGGAAAGGGGTTGAAAATGGAGAGTGCTATTCATGTTCATTAATCTATACAAGGTGTTGACTAAAGATAAAAGGGGAAAATTAAGCAGAAGAAACCAACTGACAAAACGAAAACAGAAATTTGTGGAAGATGTCAACATCAAATGGTATTTTATCATCATGAATTAATTTTTGTATGTGTCTTTGGTTTTGGAATTTACAAATTTTAATAGACTTTTAAAATTGGAATAATGAGATCATATCATGTAAAACAAGTAATTATTGCCTTATGGGCACAGTCATCAGAATATCCTTGAGTGCTTTTAGATATAGTAGTATATGGATTCCCAGGCTTCACCCCAGTCCAAAAGAATCAGGATGAGCCCAGTGATTGTTATTCAATCTGCCAACACCAAGCCATAGATTAGCATTTTCAAACCACTGCTTTATACCATCCATTTTGTAGCTAATGATATGAGATGGTATATTATATTTTTGGCAAAGGAGATTGGCTTTAACACATTCAAGTTATTGTCATCTCCTTCAGTGCAGTCAGTTTTCAAGACATACAATAAACTAAACCTTGTGGCTTTATAGCATCACCCAATTTTGTTTCTGTTTTACTTTATTAAAAGCCATTTTACCAAACTTGGTAGCCTACCTTGTTCACCAGATATGGCTCCAAATGTCTAAAAATGCTGACAAATATTATCCACTGTCCAAGAATTGAGTATTTGAACATATTTAAATTACAGTAGTCCCCTTTTATCTACAGTTTCGCTTTCCACGGTTTCAGTTATCCATGGTACAGCACAAGAAGATATTTTTGACAGAGAAAGAAAGAAAGACCACATTCACATAACTTTTATTATAGCATCCCCTAGTTACAATTATTCTCTTCTCTTATTAGTTATTGTTAATCTGTCACTCTTCCTAGTTTATAAATTTAATTTTGTCATAGGTGTGTATATATAGGAAAAAACATACACAGTTCAATACTATCTGTGGTTTCAGGCATCCACTTGGGGTCTTGGAATGTATCCCCTGCAGATAATGGGGGACTACGACATTCAAAAAATCGTGTGGTAGTCTATGAAAATCACATTGTGGGTGTGTGGTAGGCTATGAAATCAAAGTGTTAAAGCACTGTCTACATCATTTGAATAAGTTATGTTCGAGGGAAAACACTTATGTGTTTTGGTTCGTTTATTTAAAATCTATCAGATTAGTTTAAGTCTCATCTCCTCAACTGAATTATTACTATAGTTGCATGCAGAAACCATGACTTTCGTACTTCTTTGTAATCTCAGTGTTGGCACAGTACCTTACTCAGAAGTTATTCCTAATATTTGATGATAATATTTTTCCACTAATGATGTCTCTACACTGAACTAACAAGCCTTTTTTTACCTGTTACATTTTTTGACAAACAGCACAGACTCGTTTGGGCTGTCATGTTTGTGATATTGCTTGTAGCTATTAAACGGCTAATTTAACTGATCCATCCTACCCTTTCACATTAGCCTTATTACTAACAGATTTTTGAGACAATAGATATTAAATACTATTCCAGAAATCTTGATTACCCCTCATTTTCTCTTCATTTTTAAAATTACAGATCTTGTTCCCAAGCTTTCAGTGTTTTTATTCAGAAGAATGTTTCCTTAGCAAAAGTCAAGGGTAACCATTTAGCAGCTTCAATTCCATCTTTCCCATGCATTTGCTCAAGTGCTCACCTTTGGAACCAGGCGTATTTCCCACAGCATACAAAACCGCATAGGGAAGAAAGCGTTCGAAATCATACAATAGGAAATGAGATTCTTTTCCCCTAAAAATTAAAGTTCTCCAACTGTTAATATATCGGGATGTAGTAAAACTCTAACTATAGTTTAAAGAAATCTGTGCTATTTTAGAAGTTTCAGAATCAATTATTTTGGAAGGATAGTGATATATATTAATAAAAATTATTCTGGATTTCTTTCAAAAGAATAAAAAACCCTAAAGTTCAGAAGCTTAGTCAAGTATGCAATTTAAAAGTTTTATTCTTTTTCTAGAGTTATTAATTTACTCTTTATCTGATCATTTAATTAACCTATAATATAATATATTTAAGGTCAAAAAGATAATTTTGCAGACCTTTCATATATTGAAAAGCCTTCTGAGATATTTGAAGGAAAACTTTTTACTTTTGGCTTGAAGTGCTCTGAATGAGAAAGTTATTTTTTTCTAATTTTTATGTTATAGTCTCTTAGATGCAAATTAGGTAAATTATAGACATCACAGCCTGCTTATCAGTAACTGACATTTGGACATACCTGCAGTGTCCTGAAACCATGCTCAATTATGCATTTTTTTTTTAATTTTCTTCTTCTTCTTTTTTTTTTTTTTTTTTTTTTTTTTTTTTTTTTTTTTTTTTTTTTTTTTTTTTTTTTTTTTTTTTTTTTTTTTTTTTTTTTTTTTTTTGTTTTTTTGTTTTTTTGAGGCAGAGTCTCACCCTGTTGCCTGGGCTAGAGTGCCGTGGCATCAACCTAGCTCACAGAAACCTCAAACTCCTGGGCTCAAGGGATCCTTCTGCCTCAGCCTCCCAAGTAGCTACAGGCATGCGCCTCCATGCCTGGCTAATTTTTTCTATATATTTTTAGTTGTCCACCTAATTTCTTTCTATTTTTTAATAAAGACGGGGTCTTGCTCTTGCTCAGGCTGGTCTCGAACTCCTGAGCTCAAATGATCCTCCTGCCTTGGTCTCCCAGAGTGCTAAGATTACAGACATGAGCCACCATGCCCGGCCTCAATTGTGCATTTTATATGATCTTGGCTATGATTTATTTAACCTTGAATGTGACTGTCACACTTGAAGAATACTGTTAATACCTTAATTCCACTTCCACTGCAAAATAAACAAAAAATGTGTGCACTTCTCTCTCAGGTTGTATTTAAAGTTTGTGACTGATTACAGAGCATTATCGGTATGCCTTTAAACATGGCTGCCTACTCCAGAGCATACCGTCACAGATATAGTCACCTAATACCACATGAATCTCTGGGGAAAGGGAATCGAGACCCTTGAAACTGCTAATCTGAATCTAATTCAACAGAATTCAGATTTTCAAACAAGAATTTAGAAGGAAAGACAGCTTTGATCTCTCAGTAATGGCCTACAGAAGCAGAAAAACTACCTTGCTATTTTAGGAAAGAGGTGATTAAGCTTTATTCCGGTGGGCTGATTTGTGGGTTGCTAGGAATTAGTGTCATTTATATTGTCCTCTACTCAGCCCCAGAGAAACCTTTTTCTAATTTCTTGATCAGCATAGATTGTTCTTTGTTTAACATACATCTAAGTTATGTTAGGTATCAAGTAAAACCTTCTTATTGTTTCCCACCACTTCCTAATCCCCATCAAGCTACAGCAGGTCTGCGGTCCCCAACCCATGGGCCGCAGATCCGCAGATCCGCAGATCCATACCAGTCCATGGCCTGTTAGGAACTAGGCTGCACAGCAGGAGGTGAGTGGTAGTGAGCAAGCAACGCTTCATCTGTGTTTACAGCTGCTCCCCATCACTCGCACATCACCGCCTGAGTTCTACCTTGCCCTCACCCATCCCCTGCCCGTCTGTGGAAAAATTGTCTTCTGTGAAACCGGCCTCTGGTGCCGCTGCAGTAAGTGATCCTGCTCTGTACTGCTCTGTTCACATAGCTAAACACTAGAAGACATACCGCAGACACTCACTGAATAAACTTTAATAATTTTCTAGTATAATCCTTTTATCTCACAAATTGGGAAACTGAGTCACAAATTGGTTATTTATACAAATCACACAGGAGAATACAAACTATATCACATGATTAGGAATTTCTTATTAGTTTGGAATTCAATTTGATCAATCGCATTAAATTTTTTTTTTGGTTTTGGTTTTGTTTTTTTATTATATCAGCTGAATTGAAGTTGCCAGTAACTGAAAGAGTTAGAGCAAAGTAGCCCACAGAACTGCTTCGTCACAAACTGAAGAATGATATGAATCAAGCAAAAGAAATTAATAAAATAAAACTACTTGAAATTATTTTAAATGTGAATCTATATACAAACAAATGTTGAAAACTTGCAAGTATGGATAGTGTCCTGCTTTTCTTTCTGTATGTCTTTGCATTTTATAATTGGATCAACTCTGCTTTTTATCATTTAAATGATGATAATAATATATGCTATACTAGAATGTAAGCTACAAGAGAGCAGAGACCATTCCTGTATGTTGACTTTGGTATGCCCAGCACCCAGCACAGGGCAATTAGTATGATAATTAAAAAAATGAAAGATGATGATTCCCTAAGGAATTCTAAAAATCCAGAGAATAAAGAGTTCCTTTTTAAAATGTGGAATTGGATCTTACCAATCTAGAAAGGCAGTTTAATAAAATCACTTAGTGTTATATTTCCTTTTTATAATCTGAATGTACTTTGTTTTTGTAGTGAATTTTATTTAAATTATTAAATTCTTTTTCAGTAGTGAATTAACAAATTAGTTTGATAAAATTTATATTTACAAAGACAAAGCTGCCACTCAGCAGAGGAAAAAACAGATAGATTGGTATAGTTGCTGAGGTCTTATCTAAACAATGAATTAAAACAATACTAAATTGAATATTATACAATCAAAATTACTTGCATTTAAGTCCAATAATCTGTTTTGCCTTTGTAACATAAGTCTTAATCCAGCAAATATTATTCTTCAATTTTCTATTGTAATATTTATAATAAAATCTGTGATGTTATTAATATAAAGAAGTTGAGTTTTCAGCTCTTAGTTTTCTGTTTAATTATTCTTTTCTTACTTAACCTTAAGAAGCAGTCTGTTCTCCTAAAACAGCCCTTGGATTTTTCAACAGATGGAAGTTTATCTTAGATCAAAACAAAGCTTCTGTTTCAATGTAGTCCTGCCTAAAGGCAGGAGAATGGACTAGGAGACTTCTTAAAGTCTGTTCCACATCCCTGTGGTTTGTTTGCAAATCTCACTGCCTTTTAGCGAGCTAAAATAGATGAAACCTCCAGTACCATAAAAGAAGATAGAAATTACAAACTGTCCTCATCAACTCTCATGCTTTGTAATTCATTTTCACCTTTATTAATGAAAATGTAGGCCTAGAAGAAGATAGTAAACAATGTAATAATTTGTTGTTTCCCAACCCATGAAAAAAAGTTCCTATTTCTCCACTTTATAGTTATGATGTCCCTACATTATTTTTATTGTAATTGTATTGCCAAATCAGGTGTGAGATTAGATGTTGGATGTTACATGTAATCTGCACAGAAATCAAATTATTTAACCTCTAAGCCCACAATACCCCCTCCTGCTAGTTTGCTGTTAAATATTCAGTATTTTCTTGTCATGAATACAAATAGAGGACAAATTAGAATCTACAGACAGCTGACCTGAGCTTCAGATTAGAGACTGGGGGGCTTGTGCTATTTTAAATGTTTTAATTATCATAGTCCCAGTAGCCAGTTGAAGGACACACATAAAATCATTTTTAACAAAAGAAAAAGAAAAAGAAAAAGCTCATCCTCCTTCCTCCTCTTAATGTGAATGTTTGAGTATGATTACATTTGCACTTCCATTGGAACTATGCTAATTTACTGCATTAAATTAGGTCTATTAGTAGCAGTAATTTTTAAAACCGCTAAACATTTTCAGTAATATTTTCAGTTGGTGTATGTTTGCCTTTTTGGAATTATGATCACTTTATTTCATAGACAATAGATCTTTTGTGTTTACATATAAGGCCTAATTTAAACGACAGATCTGGTAGTTCACATGGAATGTGGTGAAAATATATGGGAATAATGGACTCATTTGTATATGATAGCATGTATTTGCATTAGCAAAGAAGAGAGAATCCAAATAAAATCAGCTAGAAAGATGATTCTAAGAATTAAAAATATTTAATGTGTGATAGTTTGAGATTTATTTTTAAATATTGATGCTTAATTGAAAACTTATAATTTAGAGTTGAAGGACAGGTTATGAAATAATTAGAATGTTCTATTGGCTGATTAAATAAAAATGTTTATAGGTATTTATAGAGCAAGGAAATACACTTAATTTTTAAAAAGACAAATTTAAGTAAGTTTTTTATGTTAAAGTAACTTTATATTAGTATTTATTCTCAAGAATGTGTTATTCTGATGCCTACAGTCTTGAATTTGCATTTTTTGTTTCTTGTATATGTTAGTGTAATGTTGATTTGATTAGTTATGCCTGACTAGTAAGCAGTGAAACATTTTTGTATACTCTTGGGAAATAAATTTGGCAGAAAATCAGCATGAGTAGATTTAATTATCACTCTGAGACCTTTTCCTTTTCTAGCTTAGTGATCCTGAAACTCCATGTGTCTCACCGAAATCTGTGTGGACGCTAAGCTTCGCTTCCCAATTTGTTCCTCCATGCAATGATAAGCCAAGCAATTACTGGTTTATTGATTTTTCATCATGGCAAATTTAAAGTTGATTTTTTCCTGAAAAGGCAGGGGTGATTAAGTGTTTCCCCTCGGTTTAGTACAAGAGAGCTATGTGGCAGAATCTAATATCCTGAGGTCAACCTCTGCAGGCAGATAATACGGTGTCTTGGCCACGTGTTAAAGAGAGAAATCAGGGCTACAAATGTGATAGGATATATGTGGAGACAGTTTAATTTGCTCCATTTATTGAACAAGTCATGTGGCACATGCTTGGAAAACATCATTTTGAATGGGCTTAGAAGTGAAGCCCACGTGGGCAGAAAGAATGAGTGAGTACAAACAAGAAAGATGTTATTGCTTGTTAACAATTCACTATCATTTTTAAATGAATTTCACTATCATTTTTAAATGAAAGTAAATAAACTATTAGCATATAGCATGTTCAAAACATGGAGTTAAATCCACATATATCATTGTGAAGATTTGCTGGTCTGTAAAATGCAAAACTAACCTGTCATGTAAGAAAATTATGATTAAGCTGAGCATACCAGTTTTAAAAATATATATGTTCTAATTTCTTCATGCAGTATATTTTTGTGCTTTCCAAAGGTAGAAAATTTTAAATCAAATATTCAATGCTTGATTCCAAGACACCTTGAACAATTTTTGGAAATAATATTATTTCATAGAAGTTACTAATTACTAGTTGTAAATAGGAGTATAGATAAAGAGATAGACATAATTGTGGAGAGCTTTAAACCTACAAATGGTGAGAAAGCTCATCAATAACTTGATTGAATATTTACTATAATTCTTATATAAAATGGAAGCATTCTAGTTTTAGCTTTTCTGGTTATAGCAAGCAAATATATTTGCTAGAACATAAAATAGAAGATTTCTCTATCTTGTAGTTTTTCTTAATCTAGTATTACACGAAAGCTGAATATTTAACAAAATGTTTAACACATTTAACCTGGTCTTAAATCTACAGTCTATTTTCCAACTAATTTTATTATTTTTCATTATGTTTCCTCAACATTTGCTCATTAGCAGTCCACATTATTCTACCTTTATCAATATTATTCAGAAAGATTCTAATCATTTTCTCCTAGTAACCTAAAAATGGAGATTGTAGGCTATTTCATGTATCTTATTTACTAAAAAGTTCACTTGGATGTGTCATCAATCAATTACCTAAAGTAAATTGTGTGTTGTTCTTTTGGTGAACTATTGATATGATTCCATGCTTTTAATGTTCAAATGCTTTTGTTTCTAAAAAACTGATATTTAAATTCCTTTCAAACAATGGTGCTATAATCAAATATTTTATCATGTACACAAAGCCAAATTTAGTTCTTAACATAATAAATCTTTGAAAATCTTACACAAAGGATATAAAATAAATACATTAAGATCATTAATGCCATCTATTCTCTCACTAAGCATCAAGGCAGGGTAGAAACACCAGAATTCTGCCTCCGATCAAGTCTTTTCCTGTGAATTAAAACTCACGTGGCTAGAATTAGATTGCACCTTACATTCGGGAATCTCTCTTCCACTAAGTTCATCAATGTTTGAGCTCTGAAGTTTTGTGGTTTTAATTTTTCTCACATCTGACAGTAACTGTCTGGCTACTTTTTTGAAATTGGTGAATCTACCATCTTTAAGTTATATTTAGAAAGATTTATGAATTATTTTTAGTTATGTCATAAATTTTCATGAGCATACCATTTTCCAATACAGATTGACTTTCATAAATTAGATGGTTGTGATTTTCACTGACTTAAATTTTTTATTTAAAGATATTTTTCTCTAAAACAATAAAATTGACAGAAAAAATTCTCATTTTAATTGAAAAGAGTCTTCTATCTGGGTTGATATGAAGTCCACATGCATATAAAATATTCATATAGTACTTAAAGAATTTATCCAGTACACAATCTTAAAGGCTTATTTATAAGCATCAAAGAACAAATTAATTTTGTTAGTTTCATCAAAAGTGCTTGACTGTTTAGCAGCCATACTGATTATCATTTCTCCATGTATTTAGCAGAACTATACCACATCCTCATCCCTTCCCCACAACCACTACAGATATTTTCCAGACTAAGAGAATGCAAATACAGTGTATTACTCTTTTAAATGTCCATTCTTCTACCAGCCTTCAAGTAAGTGTTAGTTGATCTAATGACTAATTGATAAATCACATTCTAATGTCCCTTACCTGACTTCTAGTGTTGACTGAGTAGCAGTGACCTCTTACAGTTAATGGTTGTTCAAAGGGAGAGGTCAGTATGGAAACTGGATCACTGCCTTGCCATTTCATTCACATCCTTCCGTTAGCAGAACCCCATATCTGTTCCAGGCACAGTGTTAAATGCGAGGGCTATGAAGATAAATTAAGCAAGCTTTTTGTTCTAAAAATGTTTGCAGCGTATTAGAAAGGGTATGTCATGTGCATAAATAAGTATAAAACAAGGTAGAAATAAGCTCCAATAAAGAAATGTAGGTAGACTGCTTGTGAGAAGGGAGAGATTACTTGCAGCTGAGAGAATTGGGGAATGCCTTGAGGAAATTGCTTACATTTTTCAAATCTGTCAGTGTGAACAAGCCTGGAGTAAACATATAGGTGGTGGGGGTGGTGAGAGAACACCTTTTAAGTTTATACCAAATGCTTTTACCAGTGCTAGTACCTAAAAGTAGGTTACCTAATTTTAGCTCCGTAACAACCTTATGAATTATTCTCATTTTATAAATAAAGAAACTGGACAAGTGACTTACTCAAGGTCCTACAGCTAGTAAGCAGTAGAGCTGGCACTTGAAAATTCTTGTCCTAACTTTATATTCAGAGCTCTTTTTACTGTGTTACAACTAACACAGCAATTGGACCTGGTGCTACACAAACCTGACATACATCAAAATCACCTGAGGGTGGTTTTTAAAATATCCAGATTTCACAACCTTATATTTTTCATAATTTAAGGGAGTCAGCCCCAGAACCTCTACAGGTTCATAAAGTTTCTCAGTTGATTCTAATTTTCAGTCAGCACGACTGCACAGATAAGCGTTTGGAAACAACTGCTCTCGGCAGTTGAGCTAACCAATTACAAACGTGATTTCCCACATACCATGAGAATGAATATATAGTCATATATTCATATTTAATTATGTTCTTTTTTAACCATTGATTATTTCGATATTCCCTTTATAATTTTGAAAGTGCCATGATTTTCAATCAAAATATTTGTGGATCCTTGAAAAATAGCAAACCATATTTCTTTGATACTAAGGCATACTTTTTTTTTTACGTTTTAACATCTCTGAAATCAGAATGCATTTTACAATTAATGCCATCTTAAACTCCCTGTCAGCCAGACAGCAAATACAATTCTCGATGTCGTTTTCTGTTCATTGACAAACTTAGCTGTTGTTCCTGGCCACATGAAGGGTCTACTAAGCCCTCAACTAGCTATCAAGAAAACATTTAATTACCATTTGAGGAAGGAATATGAGCCCCCGATCGTGGTCCAGAAACCTTCCACTGACACTTTCTGATGAAATCAAGAAAGTGCCTGCACAAAACTTGCTTTAAAATGGATGTCAGTAACTTGGAAGAAAACCCCAGAGACAACACTAGAACACCCTTTTAAGGCTGCCTCACAAATACTCTTGATGATACGTTATTGTGAGCAAAAACATGGACACCAACAACATTAAGTTGAAAGATTCAGAAGAGTCATATTCTGAATGTGAAGAAGTTTGAGAAATACACTAGGCAGTTTGTTTCTTTTATCTTTGTCTTTTTATATATGTGCAGGAGTGATATATAATTTTTAAAAATCTATTTTACATCTGAAAGAACTCTTAAGTATAAAAAATTCTCAATGATAGGAAAGTATGTGTCACAGAAGCTGTGAATTGACAGCTTCTTCTTTTTTACCAGTACATGAAAGAATTGTGTATTACAGTTAATGGCATCTTAGATTTGATGAAATATGATATTAGTACCTGTATCACATTATTTTATTGTACTGCTTTATCATTTAATTTCTCTGTTGTGACCTGCTATCCATATTCAGCTCAGATAAGCAATTCCTTGCGATTATGACTGACAAGAGAATATTTCTCAACCAACGCTGAGCATATTGGAAGTTTAAGACATTAAAGAGGAGCTTTTTAGATATTAGGGTATGTCAGGATATTATTAGAAACTTTAGAAACTCCAGCAAAGTGTCCGTTAAAGAAATAAAATTCCCTGATAATTTTTAAAATAAAATTAATTTTCTTTTTGACAGGTGAAAGAGACCATTCCCACTTTAACCTCTACTGTTAAATGAGTAGCTTATTTCTAACCAAGTTAAGCCAGGAGATGAGTCCCTTTGTTTAACACTTCTTAAAGTAAAAGTTAACATCCTGCCTTATCTATTGCTATCAAAGACATTAGCCTATTTGGCTCTAGCCTGATTCAATTGTATGAGGTCATGCAGCCTAGCTGTAATAACTTAAAGTGCTTCACTTGGTGATAAGAAAATATATTAAAATGCTCTCAGGTTTATTAGTTATTGCCTAAGGTCATCCTTTATGGTCAGTCCATTTGCTGAAGTTTGTTGGTAATAGCACTAACCTGAACTCACATTTTAAAGTCTTTCAATATGAGAAACAAGGTAAGTTTTAAGAAATTATGCTTGCATTTTAATCCACTTAAAGAAAAATTGATTATTTTCATTTTCACTACTTGGTAGAGAGAGGAGTTGGAAATAGATTTATCATCTTGTCACTAAAGCATACATAAAAGATTTTTTCTTCAGCCTTAATTTTAAAGCAAAAATCTACTATATAAATGGGAAGGCTTTGATTTAATTTTATTTTTACTTTGATTTTAAATCCTTCTCTATACTTTCATAAATAACCAAATGAGAACAAGTCCCTCCAAGTCCACCCTTTGTATTCCTCATGAGCATGTGTTGCTTCATTAGGCTGGCTCAACCACCTGGTGTGGAATCTTTAGTCTCAGGAGACTCTCTCAACATCTGGCATTAGCTGTGATCTTTGTATATGTACATTTAATCTTTTTATTGACATTTTATAAGGAAAAAGAATGTGGGACAAATTAAGAAGGTGGATAGAATAATACAAAATAAAGCTATAGTAGGTCTGATATGCCATAGTATTTTATAAGATATAGAAGAAACAAATCAGTAAATAGAAGATTGATAAGTGTTTCAAATTAATTTATTTTAGAATTTAGTGTGATGTATATAATATAAAAGATACACTTATTTTATGTAGAATATTGTTGGTGAGTTATTAACCTAAGGTCAAACTCCAATCATCCTTAAAAAGAAATTATATATTTAACTCTATTATTAAATGAACTGTTGTAGCTTTTTAGTATCATTTTTAATAGATTAAAATTTAGGATGATTTTATAGTAAAACAGGAAAAGAGATTGGTATCTTATTAACCTTCTGAAAGATAATGTAGTTGAGTTTCTGAACTAGCAAATATTGAGATAATGTATAAAAGTGTTTTCTTATCACAGAAAAACTGAAGAACATTATCCATTATGTCCTGAAAAAAAGTAAAGGGAGTTATTGAGTGACTATAACTGAGCTAGTTACAATGAAAACAAAAGTACTATGGATTATTTTTATATGAAAATCTCTTTTTTACTACCTTAAAATTTTTAAAATAAGAATTTTTAAAAAGCTAAATTATTTCTTCTGTAGTTCTTTAAATTATCCTATATGTTTAAAATGAAGCAAAACTGGTACCCTATGCAGAAAATGAAAGTGTGTAGTAATGTGAGATATTATTCTTTTGTTTGTATATTTGTAGATATAGTCATTCCATGCAGTAGTATTTAATGTTTTTTAAAGCAAATTAAGGATGAATTATCATATAGGGCATAGCTGTCATTTGTATCTACTTAATTTAGATAAAGTAGACAGTATACTTCATAATGTATATATTTACTTGGTTATGGGACAATTTCAAAAACATCTGTAATAGATCTATAGGTAAATGGAGAGAAATTTCTGCTTGGAGCCCAAGAGATGGAGACTGACTCTGATCTTAATCTGCTGACCTGCTGAGTGATCTTGATTAGTGTTCACATTATACACGTACAGCTAAGATTGGAAAGAGCGTGCAGCTATTAAATGCATTGCTATTATAACTTAATGGGACAAAGATTAACAGCAGCTTTGAACACTAATGTAATATAACAGGTTCACTAAGTGCAATTTTAGCAGTTGAAGACAAACCTTTCTAATAATTTGTGGGAGGAGTGGAGACATCATTTATTATTCTGATATTTAAGTGAATTCTTTACACTAAATTATATAAAACTTTTGCTTTTCAATTATCTTTTGATGCCCTATTTTGAGGTCAACTGAAACTGGTAATTTTATCATAGCTTTCCTAGTTATATGGTTTATATGATAGATACCTCATTTTCTGTTGTCTACTAGGATATACCCCAGAAGAAGGAGCTGTAAAAGAAGTAAAATAATAGCTATAGCAGCACATTCACTGAAAACTTCTTTGCACATTTAAGACTATTTTTAATGTGGCAGATGTAAAAATGAGAAGTGTTCTTAATGTAGGTCCCTACTGACCAGAAATGGTTTATAGTGCCCTATTTATGGAATGGTATAAACTTAAACTGACTTTCATAGCCAGATAATTCAGTCCATTCCAGAATTATCCAGGAGTATTGCAGTGCCAGGGTTTTTATTTTTTTCTTTGGGGGGGGGGGGTGTTTTTTTTTTTTTTTTTTTACCTGAGTAGGTATGGCTCTTCAGATCCCAAATGAAGAATGTTAAGGCTTTCAATGTAATTGGCCTTGTTAAAATTGTGTGTTTTAAATGATTGGCAATCCTTAAAGGGGGACTTTAACTGAAATTTTTACTTAAGTTAACCATTTTTCAATGTTTAACAATTTAACATTTTTGGACAAGTATTGTCAAATTATATGTTGAAATAAAGTGAAGATAACTCAGTATAGTTTTTATGTATGATCACAGAACACACCAACAGTGAAAACCTTTAATACTTTTGAAACCTGGTGGTATTGGTTGGAACAGTCTGAGTAGAATGTTCTTATTTCTTTATCCAGAGGTTTGCCTTCTTTGTAGAATATGAATAGGAGGGTAATATTTTGAAGAGACTTTTTCAGATCTTGGTAGCATTTTTAATGAAGATTTTTTTAAACCTCTGAGTTGTATATACTTAATATAAACTTTTCCTAAGTGTTAAATAATAACCTAAGACTGTTTTTAAAACCATAATGTATTTTCAGTCAAATAGTACTCCCATTCTAAGATTGGAAAATTTTGAACAAATCTAGCTAAAGCTAGTATTAGGCTGTTTTAATTACATAATGCTCTCTGGATAGCTGCAGATGGTATAGGAAATTGATCTAAACGTGTTCTGCTCCAGGATATAGTCCTGAAAGAGGCTGGAAAAGTGAAGAGGTTCTCCTGTTATTTTCCTCCCCAGCCCTTCCCCAAAAGGGAAGTGCCAGTAGATTCTGGTTAATTGAAGTTTATCCTGTCTTCTGTTCTCAGATACTTTGCAAGTTAACATTTTATTTCTCTTCTCAGTGCCATTTTATTTCTTCTTTTTCTTATTAAAATTAAGTAAAGTCATAAAATGTTAGAGCTATAAGGAATCTTAAAAGATGATATCTAGTTCAATTTTCTCATTCCTTTTTTAACTCTACAACTGAGAATTCATTTTCCCCCATCTCCTTCCTACCCCCATCTTTTTGTTTTTTATTTATTTATTTTTTTATTGTTTGTTATTATAGGGGTACAGATGTTTAGGTTACGTATGTTGCCCTTGCCCCC